>CAXAKX010000532.1:105000-120234 GCA_963969525.1 Ontholestes murinus | reverse complement strand
CGACGAACCGGAGAGACGAACGACGAACAACGGCGGGCGACGACACACGGCAACGGGCGACGACACAACAACCAGTGTAGTGTAATGCCATTATATACGTTACGTGTAATAAGTCGGCCGGCGTGTTTTTAGTTTTTATCTCTTGTGGGGGAACGCGAGGTCTCAGTGTGTTCACCAAGCTGCTACTTCTCTAGTATTATATATAATATATAATAAGAAGATGTGTGTGGTTTTGCGTGTTCGGTGTGCCTCATATAATCGTTCCCCATCATATTAATACACATAAAATATCATCATCGTCTGTTGAAAATAAAATCACGGCCTCACGTGTCTGGACAGTTCGATGTATTTAATAAAACGACGACGAACCGGAGAGACGAACGACGAACAACGGCGGGCGACGACACACGGCAACGGGCGACACAACAACACCAGTGTAGTAGTGTAATGCCATTATATACGTTACGTGTAATAAGTCGGCCGGCGTGTTTTTAGTTTTTATCTCTTGTGGGGGAACGCGAGGTCTCAGTGTGTTCACCAAGCTGCTACTTCTCTAGTATTATATATAATATATAATAAGAAGATGTGTGTGGTTTTGCGTGTTCGGTGTGCCTCATATAATCGTTCCCCATCATATTAATACACATAAAATATCATCATCGTCTGTTGAAAATAAAATCACGGCCTCACGTGTCTGGACAGTTCGATGTATTTAATAAAACGACGACGAAACCGGAGAGACGAACGAGGAACAACGGCGGGCGACGACACACGGCAACGGGCGACACAACAACACCAGTGTAGTAGTGTAATGCCATTATATACGTTACGTGTAATAAGTCGGCCGGCGTGTTTTTAGTTTTATCTCTTGTTTGGGGGAACGCCGAGGTCTCAGTGTTGCACCAATCTGCTACTCTATTATAATATATAATAAGATGTGTGTGGTTTGTGTGTCGGTTGTGCCTCATACAAAAATCGTTCCCCGTATTTTACTACATATATAAATATATATCATCATCGTGTTATTATCGTCTGTTGAAAATAAAATCACGGCCTCGCCGTGTCTGGACAGTTCGATGTTTTAATAAAACGAGACGCGAGAAATCAGTTGCCGCCCGAGGAAATTTTTTTCTTGTCTCTCACCCACCATATATATATACCGTCTGTTGAATATAAAATCACGGCCTCGCCGTGTCCGGACAGTTCGGTGTTGAAAACTCTAACAGGTAGTTTGAACCTGTCCGAATAGCACGTTCGCGGGACCCATTTCGTATATTCGTTTATGCGTATGGCCCTTATGCGAGCAACATGTAGACTGAACATGTAATATTTTTAAAGTAGCGGTGCGTAAAAACTCCGTGAAAATTCAAATGCAATAACTCACCGAATTCCGAGCGAGAATGAAAACTTATGTTGATTGAAATATATATATCATCATAAAGTCAGACGTTCGGGGGACCCGAGCGCGTGGTCCCCTTGGCCGAGACGATGATTTTCAATCTAACGAACAATGATGTTTTTTGTAGTGTGTGTAAGCCTTGGCGAGATGTGAAATTTATAAAATTTCTCTTCTCTCTCATGCCATATATATGATATATTGATGCATTTCGGAGTTGTGTGGACCGAGAGTCTCTCCACTCCTATTCTTGGTGTTCACACCGCCGGCCGGCCGCCGTGTGCTCGTGTACATGTGCCGTCGTGTGCTGACGTGTGTGTCTCCGGGCGCATTATCAAACAAAAAAATTCGTGGGTCTGCATAAATGTGTGAACGTCTAGTCGCAATATCGCCGTAGCACAACCGCCGCCCCGCGTTTCGTGTCTTTTACACAAGTTGCATCACGTCCACCGTCTTGACCCCGCCACAGGGGCGGGATAGGTGTTTTACTGGCGTGCTCTGTATACCAATGGAGTGACACGTTAACGTCGGGGGTCCGTGCACGCGTAAACCGGGATATGTGCGATGTTCCGTTCAGCAGAGAGCAGAATTACGAATTCTTGGTGTTCACACCGCCGGCCGGCCGCCGTGTGCTCGTGTACATGTGCCGTCGTGTGCTCACGTGTGTGTCTCCGGGCGCATTATCAAACAAAAAAAGTCGTGGGTCTGCATAAATGTGTGAACGTCTAGTCGTAATATCGCCGTAGCACAACCGCCGCCCCGCGTTTCGTGTCTTTTACACAAGTTGCATCACGTCCACCGTCTTGACCCCGCCACAGGGGCGGGATAGGTGTTTTACTGGCGTGCTCTGTATACCAATGGAGTGACACGTTAACGTCGGGGGTCCGTGCACGCGTAAACCGGGATATGTGCGATGTTCCGTTCAGCAGAGCAGAATTTCGAACCACCTCTTTATTATAAATAAATGAGCTCGTCGTTACACCGGGCGCGCGCGCGCGTAAGCGCCGCCGCTCGAGTGTGCGCGACTAAACACAGCTCCCTGGTTGATCCTGCCAGTAGTCATATGCTTGTCTCAAAGATTAAGCCATGCATGTCTCAGTACAAGCCAAATTAAGGTGAAACCGCGAAAGGCTCATTAAATCAGTTATGGTTCCTTAGATCGTACCACTTATCCTTGGATAACTGTGGTAATTCTAGAGCTAATACATGCAAACAGAGTTCCGACCGGAGACGGAAGGAGCGCTTTTATTAGATCAAAACCAATCGGTGTCGGACGCGAGTCCGTTCATCGTACAACTTGGTGAATCTGAATAACTTATTGCTGATCGCACGGTCTCGCACCGGCGACGCATCTTTCAAATGTCTGCCTTATCAACTGTCGATGGTAGGTTCTGCGCCTACCATGGTTGTAACGGGTAACGGGGAATCAGGGTTCGATTCCGGAGAGGGAGCCTGAGAAACGGCTACCACATCCAAGGAAGGCAGCAGGCGCGCAAATTACCCACTCCCGGCACGGGGAGGTAGTGACGAAAAATAACGATACGGGACTCATCCGAGGCCCCGTAATCGGAATGAGAACACTCTAAACCTTTTAACGAGGATCAATTGGAGGGCCAGTCTGGTGCCAGCAGCCGCGGTAATTCCAGCTCCAATAGCGTATATTAAAGTTGTTGCGGTTAAAAAGCTCGTAGTCGAATCTGTGTCCCGCGCCGCCGGTTCATCGCTCGCGGTGTCCAACTGGCGTGCCCGCGGGACGTCCTGCCGGTGAGCTTAGCCCGCGAGGGCGGCTCAACTTGAAATCCCATCGCGGTGCTCTTCACTGAGTGTCGAGGTGGGCCGGCACGTTTACTTTGAACAAATTAGAGTGCTTAAAGCAGGCTAAAACTTCGCCTGAATACTTAGTGCATGGAATAATAGAATAGGACCTCGGTTCTATTTTGTTGGTTTTCGGAACCCCGAGGTAATGATTAATAGGAACGGATGGGGGCATTCGTATTGCGACGTTAGAGGTGAAATTCTTGGATCGTCGCAAGACGGACTAAAGCGAAAGCATTTGCCAAAAACGTTTTCATTGATCAAGAACGAAAGTTAGAGGTTCGAAGGCGATCAGATACCGCCCTAGTTCTAACCATAAACGATGCCAGCCAGCGATCCGCCGACGTTCCTCCGATGACTCGGCGGGCAGCTTCCGGGAAACCAAAGCTTTTGGGTTCCGGGGGAAGTATGGTTGCAAAGCTGAAACTTAAAGGAATTGACGGAAGGGCACCACCAGGAGTGGAGCCTGCGGCTTAATTTGACTCAACACGGGAAACCTCACCAGGCCCAGACACCGGAAGGATTGACAGATTGAGAGCTCTTTCTTGATTCGGTGGGTGGTGGTGCATGGCCGTTCTTAGTTGGTGGAGTGATCTGTCAGGTTAATTCCGATAACGAACGAGACTCTAGCCTGCTAACTAGGCGTACTTTCGACATCTCAAAGGTCGGCGTCGGTATCGTCACGGTCGTGCAAACGGTCGTGCGTGCCGCTCGTTTGATTTTTACTGTCGGCGTACAATCAATTCTTCTTAGAGGGACAAGTGGCTTTTAGCCGCACGAGAATGAGCAATAACAGGTCTGTGATGCCCTTAGATGTTCTGGGCCGCACGCGCGCTACACTGAAGGAGACAGCGTGTCCTCCCTGGCCGAAAGGTCCGGGTAACCCGCTGAACCTCCTTCGTGCTAGGGATTGGGGCTTGCAATTGTTCCCCATGAACGAGGAATTCCCAGTAAGCGCGAGTCATAAGCTCGCGTTGATTACGTCCCTGCCCTTTGTACACACCGCCCGTCGCTACTACCGATTGAATGATTTAGTGAGGTCTTCGGACCGGTACTCGGTGACGTTTCGACGTTCGTCGATGTTGCTGGGAAGATGACCAAACTTGATCATTTAGAGGAAGTAAAAGTCGTAACAAGGTTTCCGTAGGTGAACCTGCGGAAGGATCATTAACGTATTTTTGTGTCGCACAATATATGTGTGTACGCGAAACAGATACACTGACGATCTGACGTTCGGCTTCTCGCATCTGAAAAACTCGTATATTTATATACGTAGAACTGATGCGTCGAAGCGTATTACTCACACTGTATTTTTGTACACACAACAACACACTGTGTGTGTACTCTATATACGAACCGGACGTTCGCATCTCTCTCGTTTTGACCGACCGATCGACGATATCATACCAGATATGATATATCCGATCTCGGTTGACTCGTGTGGCTGATCCGTCGTCTGTTTGAAAGAAACATAAAAAGACACTGAAGTTTTGGGAGTATATATCCCATTCTTCCAGAGAGGGATGCTCGCATCGCGCCGCCTTACTACGGATGCATTCTGTATGGGCGCGCGCGCGGTCCGTCATCCGTTATAACAAACATATTTATTTTAAATAAAATATACTACCGATTGTAACCACCAGAGAGATAATATTACATATATATATTATATATACATATACAAATAATAAATATTGGCACAAACAAACAAACAAACAAACAAACAAAAACGAGCACGGACGATGTACGTACGCGTACACGTGCTGCGTCTCATGGGACCGCTCGTAGGAAGGCCGAGCGGTCCTCAGTCACCCGCCATCTGAAATGTTTGTTGATGCGGTGTGGCACTGGGTGTTCGCATCTCGAGATTCGAGAAAGTACAACAAACACGATAATAATGTGCGTTGTATGTGTATCTTATCGACGAGAGATCCGTCACCTTGCTTTTACATATAAAAATATATATATATATATATATTAATATAATACATTGTGCGATATGTACGAAGACATATGTCGAGAAAACACACGTTGGGTGTTCGCATCTCGAATTGCCGAGATCCGTCATCTGTTTTTGTACCGGGCACCCTGGTTTTGTTACGGTTGTTTTATAACGCTTCACTGTGTAAATTCAACTGTAAAATGGGTTTTGAATGTATTTCGCCCGGCCACACTTTATTTCTCGAAAATGTCGACAATTTTTCTGTTTACGACGATAAAACACAATAGTATCCGCCTGTTGGAGAAAAAGTATATGCGCAGTTAGTATTTGGGGGATGTGTCGGAGTCGTGGTCCGGTATCAGTGGTACCGTTCGCCCGGACACAAGCGGTGAGTGTTGTACACAAACACGCGCGCACACTTGGTCATCGCCGGTGTAATAACCAACCGCGCCGAGAGCGCGGGGCGGTCCTGTGCCAGTGGTGTACTCACGAACGCACGCTTGTTCGGCGATTCGAGACGACGATTCCAAGGAATACACGACTCTGGCCGCTAGTCACACACCACCACTAGTAGTAGTAGTAGGTGTATGGCCCGGCGCCTCCTCGAAAACTGTCCGTTGCGAAAATTTTGTCGACAGTGGGTGAACGTGCACGCACACATTTCACACACATTATTAATAATGTCAGTCACCAAGTGTTGTAGAATACAAGATCGGAGGTTCGCCTCTGACTCGTTTCTCAAAACGCTCTAGTACACTACCCTGAACGGTGAATCACTTGGCTCGTGGGTCGATGAAGAACGCAGCTAATTGCGCGTCTTATTGTGAACTGCAGGATACATGAACATCGACATTTCGAACGCACATTGCGGTCCTTGGATACTGTTCCTGGACCATTCCTGGCTGAGGGTCGTTTCTATTTCCAAGACTGTCCGGTTCTCTAACGCACTGTCCGTGGCACTTTCGCGCTGAAAAACGCTCGTGGTGTGTGTGATGTGCGTTTGTGGGGAACGTCGGGACCAAATTGGAGGTTCGCTGTTTTTCGTCTCGACGAAAGATCCGTCCTCTTAAATCAAAAACTGTCGTTTGACTAAACGAACGAACGAACCGTGTTTTCGCTTGCGTTAACACACGCTAGAGAGAGGTGAGGTCGTCCTTACCGGCGTACAGACGAGATGATCGTCGTCGTCGTCGACGTCTCGAGACACTCGAGATGAGGCGATGTGACGGTCGTCAAGTTCGTCCGCGGAGAACACCGGTCGTCGTTTCCTAGAAAAAATATATATATTATATATGTATATGAAATTCTGAGGACGTCTGGCCGTGCGTGTACACCGTGTGCTTACGCGTTTGAGCGTTCCGCACCGCACACTCTCTTAACATATATATATACACATATATTTGATTCAGACCTCAGAGCAGGTGGGAGTACCCGCTGAATTTAAGCATATTACTAAGCGGTGGAAAAGAAACTAACCAGGATTCCCTTAGTAGCGGCGAGCGAACAGGGAAAAGCCCAGCACCGAATCCCGCGGCCGTCTTACGCGTTGTCGCCGGGAAATGTGGTGTTAGGGAGGATCCGTCATCCCGAGGTCGTACGGTGCGTCCAAGTCCTTCTTGAACGGGGCCACTACCCATAGAGGGTGCCAGGCCCGTAGCGATCGCCGTCGACAGCGGGAGGATCTCTCCTCAGAGTCGGGTTGCTTGAGAGTGCAGCCCTAAGTGGGTGGTAAACTCCATCTAAGGCTAAATATAACCACGAGACCGATAGCGAACAAGTACCGTGAGGGAAAGTTGAAAAGAACTTTGAAGAGAGAGTTCAATAGTACGTGAAACCGTTCAGGGGTAAACCTGAGAAACCCGAAAGGTCGAATGGGGAGATTCAGCGTGTCTCGTCTGCTCTGGAGTGTTGGGCGCTTGTGAGACGGTCACGGACCTCGGTCCGACGATCGCTCCGTCCTCTCTCTGTTTTCGGGGTGACGAACTCGTGCACTTCTCCCCTAGTAGGACGTCGCGACCCGTTGGGTGCAGGCCTAAGGATCGGGGTGGAGACCGAGTGGCGCCTTCGGGCCGTTTCCGTTCGGACCCCCGTCTCCAGGCCTGCTCGCCCGACGGTATAGCAGTGGCGCGGGGCCGCGATACTTAATTCGCGTCCGGCCCGTCGCAAGTGCTTGCGGATATCTGGTGGGCGTCTGGGGACTCGTGCCTCGACTCCGCCGGACCCGTTCGACTGCTGGCGACGGTGTCCTCGGACAGACTCCGTTTATACGCCCGTCGGCGACGCTTTAGCTTTGGGTACTTTCAGGACCCGTCTTGAAACACGGACCAAGGAGTCTAGCATGTTCGCGAGTCATTGGGACTTAGCGAAACCTAAAGGCGTAATGAAAGTGAAGGCCGTGCCTAGCGCGTGCCTAGGGAAGACGTGCGGGACTACGATCCCGCGCTGCACTCCCGGGGCGTCTCGTGCTCATTGCGAGCTGAGGCGCACCAAGAGCGTACATGCTGGGACCCGAAAGATGGTGAACTATGCCTGGTCAGGACGAAGTCAGGGGAAACCCTGATGGAGGTCCGTAGCGATTCTGACGTGCAAATCGATCGTCGGAACTGGGTATAGGGGCGAAAGACCAATCGAACTATCTAGTAGCTGGTTCCCTCCGAAGTTTCCCTCAGGATAGCTGGCGCTCCGGTGAGCGAGTCTCATCCGGTAAAGCGAATGATTAGAGGCATTGGGGTCGAAACGACCTCAACCTATTCTCAAACTTTAAATGGGTGAGATCTCCGGCTTGCTCAAACGATGAAGCCGCGAGATCGGATCAGAGTGCCAAGTGGGCCACTTTTGGTAAGCAGAACTGGCGCTGTGGGATGAACCAAACGTCGAGTTAAAGCGCCTAAATTAACGCTTATGGGATACCATGAAAGGTGTTGGTAACTTAAGACATTATTTATTTATAAAGCATTACATTATGTATAGCTTATTCTTAACTTAAAACTAACTTAAATCTACCCTCCCGCAGGTTAAAGAATAGGTAAAATAAATATCCCTCGTTTTTTAAATCTTTATTCCGCCCAGTACAAATTCCCCGTATAAAACATCCATAATAAAACACCCCCTCAATATATAGAATTTATTTCACCCTCTCCCGCAAAACACATAAATACATTAAAATCAATTTAGCCGTTCTTCTTTCTTCTATCTCTTCTCATCACTGGTCCTCTTCTGCTCTTCTGCGACGATGAGTCCTCTTGTCCTCTTCTACGACGAATAGTCCACTTCTGCGATGTCGCAGCCTCCTTGGTGTGTTCTCTTCTTTCTTCTTTCTTCTTTCTTCTTTCTTCGTGACGCTCCTCTTCTGCGACGATGTGTCCTCTTCTTTTCTTCTGCGAAGATGGGTCCTCTTGTCCTCTTCTACGAAGTACGATCCTCTTCTGCGATGATGCGTCCTCTTCTTTGTGGTCCTCTTCTTTCTTCAGTGTGGTAAGTGGTATCCCGCGCGCTGCCCGTTCATCACCGTGTTTTGGTTTTCCGCCGGTATTGAAGTGATTCTGCTTCATATGAGCACGCACAGATAATTCTCACAAAAGCATGTATAAAATTTAGCCCGTTTTCAATGACTCTATTGAACCCGCAAATAATTTAAACACGTCCCAGAATTTATTTTCGCGCCTAATATTGACCAGCTCTCCGTAGTTAGCTGGCCATCCTAGTCCAGCCGAGACGAGCTCAACGTGTGCCCGATCTCGTTGCTCCTGCGTAAACGAGCAGGAGAACATAACATGTTCCGCGCTATCAACCCCGTTACCGCATTCACAGTCTTCTAATTCTACTTTACCTATCTGTTTAAGAAATTTCCCAAAGTTTCCATGTCCTGTCATTAATTGAGTCATTTCTGGTGTTATTTTCACTAAGATTTCCCGCCTTTCGTTTACCGATTTAATAAAATTGAATGTAACCCGCCCGTTAACCGAGTTTGCCCATCCGTTATTCCACCTGACTCTCGCGTCGCCTCTAATTAATCGTTTCGCGTATGAGAACGGTGCTCTATCGTAGACGTTCAAAACTGTTTCCCTCGTGGCTTCTTTCGCAAGTTTATCTGCCCTCTCGTTTCCCTCGTTTCCTACGTGCGCTCGCGTCCAGTGAAACCTAATTGTTTTTCCCCGCGCTTCCCTTATTAATCGGTCTATTTCTAACATTAATTCCGTTGGTTTCCGCATTGATCTAAGTGCATGAAGTGCAGCCTTAGAGTCGGATATAACGTGCCACACACCGTTCTCTTTTTGTTTTATATATTCGACCGCGGCCCTAATTGCAACTAATTCACTCTGGAAGACTGTGCATTTATTACCCAATTTAAGTTTTAAAAAGTCCCTTTCCGCGCCCAGTTTATATACCGCAATGGCCGCGCCGATGCCATGTTCCGTTTTTGACCCGTCTGTAAAAATTGCGTTTTCCGCTTCGAATTCCGCGTCTACTACGTTAAAATCTATTCCGCGATTCTCAGCTGGATGCCTACTTGAATGCCCTCTCTGTTCTATTAATACTATTTCGTCGCCGCGATCTAATTGTCCTGAGTTTCGCGTCCGCCATCGTGAGCTTGTTTCCCTAATTTTTTCCTCTATTGGAATTAAGTCCGCAATAATTAGTGCCGCATCCGCTGAAACCGTTTTATACGCTGCCGCCGCGCCTATCGCCATTATACGTTGCACCGATCGCAAATTCTTAATTTCTCGTGATTTTAACTTATTTCCCCATATCGCAGAACCATACGTGATAGCCGGTTCTATCGCGCCCAAGTATATTGTCCGCATCGCGTCCCTCGTCAAGCCCCACGTGAGTTTACAAGCCACCCGTAGCTGTTGTGAAATTTTTCGCGCCTTTATGCAAATATAATCTATGTGCTGCCGCCAGCTTAATTTTTCATCTATTACAATACCAAGATATTTAATACTCTCCGCGCAGTGAACAAATGTATCGCCCATTTTAAAATTTGGTCTCGCCTGTTTTAATTTTCCAAAAAAAAGTCCCGTCGTTTTATCCGCGTTGAATTTTAATTTAACTTCCTCACCCCAACTATTAATAATTTCTAATGCTGAATTTACCGTATTCTTAAGCCCCTTATATTGACCTGACCGTGCAAGTAAAACCGTGTCATCTGCAAACGCAATTATTTCACAGTTATCTGGAATGATTTTCCTCAGAAGTGTCGCGTGAACTATTTTCCAAAAGCCCGGTCCTGATTTTGACCCCTGCGGACAACCTCGTTCGATTTCCCTAATAACCGATTGCCCCGCGTAATCTATTCGCGCCGTACGTTTTTCTAAGAAATCCTTAGTTAATTTAATTAAATTTCCCGGTACGCCCATCCTTCCCAATTCATTAATTATAATCGGCCACCACGTATGATCAAACGCCCCCGCAATATCTAACGAAACTACCGCGCTGTAGTCACCCGCCCGTTTCGCGTTTTCTACAAAATCTATCACTCTCTTTACCGCGTGCACCGTTGTTTTCCCCTTCGTAAAACCGTATTGATTAGCGGCCGTCGCGCCGGTAGTCTCTAGATGATATTCAATCCGTTTGATTAAAATATCATCCAGGATCTTCCCGAGACAGGGAAGCAAACAGATAGGTCTGTAACTTCCCATATCCGCGACGTCCTCTTTCCCTGCTTTTGGAATTAACCTAACGTCTGTGTCTTTCCAACAAGTCGGAAAGACTCCCTCTCCTACGCACATACGTATGCATGCAAAAATTTCCTCGCCTATTATACTCATTGCCCGTTTAACTATTTCGATAGTGATTTTATCGCGCCCTGGTGCTTTTTTTGCACCTATTCCTCTAATCGCGTTATCTAATTCGACACGTGTGAGGTCACAATCGTTTGCGCCCCCCGTGACACACGCCGCCTGTTCACGAATTTCTGTGTGTACCTCACTATCGTTAACCGCGTTATCTTCCGGAAAGAATTTATTTAGTAAAGCCGCCGCCGTTTCTTGCATCGTTTTTGTATACGTTCCGTCCGCCAATCTAACATTCGAAACTACATTACGCCGTTTACTGCCCCTAATTACTTTATACGCGCACCCCCACGGCTCTTCACTAGAAGATTCCGTGCAAAATCGTTTCCATTCATTTAACCGCGTGTCTTTAATTAATTTTTTATACTCGTTGAATTTAGCATAATATTCGCGCTTTTTGTCGTCCCTTTCTACGTCCCCTCGCGACCTATTCCACGCCTTTTTTAATCTACGTACTTCCGCTCTCGCGTTATCTATTTCCCTAGTCCACCACGGTACTGATTTCGCGAATTTTTTAATTCGCGGAATCCCTGCCTCGCATGCCCCGACAATTAATTTATTTATTATTTCCGCCGAATTATTAATACCCTCTCGCGATCGATCAGCTAATGCCCTTATAATCTGATGTCTATTGCTTTCTAAAATTGAATCAAATATTTCCCAGTTCGCCCGTTTGATGCAGAATCCGCGTTTTTCGTTTGAATTATCATTAATCGCGCCTCCAATTTCCCACCTAATTATCCTATGATCTGAAATTTCATTTTCCGTATCTACCGACCATCCATACACCGAGGCCGCGATGTCAACAGAACAAGCTGTCACGTCAATGAAGCTTGTTCGGTCCCCCGGGCCGGCATATGTTGGTATATTTCCCGTATTCAATATAATTAATTCGCGTTCGTCTAAAAGTTCCGAAAAAATTCTACCACGTTTGTCCTCCGTAGGGCTGCCCCATAATCCGCATTTCGCATTTGCGTCGATTCCTAGTATAATTTCCCCTTTGTTTGCTAATGACCCTAGCACGTGTCTAAGCTCACTAATGGCTTCTTCGTAATCCTCATCCCTCTTGTTACCTGCGCACGGTAGGTAAGCCGAAATTCCGAAAAATCTTAATGACCCCTTTTGAAATTCTATAACCGTAATTTTCTCCGAACACAAATCTGTTAAAATTACCCCATTAGCCGTACCTGAATTAACGCAAATTGCCGTCCGTGGGCAATTACCTACTTTATAAAAAATATCCATATGTGAGGTGAAGCCTCTTACTCTGCCTCCGCGTATGTTCGGTTCCTGAATAAAACAAATATCTATTCCCTCGTCCGCGATAATTTTCGTTAATAAATTTACCCCTGACATGCTTTTGTTTAAATTAATCTGCGCACACTTCACCAATGAAACAGAATCACTTACCCCGTTAGAATTCGATGTTTGATTAAACATCGTAATCGATGCTGTCGATGTACCGCTCCTCGAATCGCTTCATCGACGGGCAGCGTCGCGATTTGGCGTCGTGGTCAGTCTCGAACTTACGTCCATCTTTAACCGTGTCATTATGTCGCGTGCACACAACACAACACGTTTTGCGGCTCTTGCATTCCTTGAATGCATGGCCGCTTTCACCGCACTTTCCACACACTTGTTCTTTTATTTTACAGTCCGCAGATCTGTGACCGAACCCGTGGCACTGAAAACACTGTAGAATTTCTCTATAGTCTTCCGCGAATACACATTCATAACCAATTTTCAGCGGTCGATCTTGTAGAAGTTTCCTTAGCAAAGCAGGCACTTCCACAACGACAGATTTTGTGTACTTGTTCCTAAAGTTCTTGATCTGCCGCCGTACACTAACGTTCTCCTTAAATTCCTCCATAGATTTATAAATGCCACGTACAAATTCGTTTTGTCTGTAAATGGTATCTATTACAGTTTCGGCCGTGGCGTTGACGTCGATTCGGAATAAACGCATCCACGGCTTGCGTTTCTCCACGTTGTTCATTTTCAATTCGGTCTTATTAACAGCCTTTTTAAATTTCTCTAGATCGTTGGCATCCGGACAGTTAATTTTCACGCCTCCATTTTTTAGCATAGTCATTTTGGCAATGCCGATTTCATTCTCCACGGGATCAACACACGTCATGATGCGACATTTAACTTGTGCACTTGTTAATTTATCTTCCCCGCATTTAACGATCACCTCGTTTTTCTTTAAAGCACTCACATAGGAGCTCTTAACCTCCTTTCTGGAAACCGGCTTCGCCGTCGCTTTTTCCGCCGGAACTTGCTCCGCCAATTTCTTCTTCATTTTCTCCATATTGTCGTCCGCAGCGTCCAACAACTCGCGCATATTTACCAGCATGCCGCACATTATTAGCATGGTATTTGCCATGCTGTTTACCGTTGCACGTACTTCTTTCCGGTCCGAAACACTAATTGTCGATGACACATCCGGTACAAGTTTCAGGATTTTCTCCTTCATCTCGTTCACATTAGCCGCAAATTGTTCTCCTTTCGTTGCCATTATAGTAACGAAAATTGAACTTATTCACCGCACTCACCGCACTCAGGTAAAAACAGGTAGAATCGCAAAGGTCGCTCGAAGTTAATCCGCTTATAAAAGTGCTCGCCAGGTAGGTGCTTAAGGGAGAGAACACGTCTGCTCCGCTCAAGCTCTGGATCGCAACTGGTAACTTAAGACATCAGGACGGTGGCCATGGAAGTCGGAATCCGCCAAGGAGTGTGTAACAACTCACCTGACGAAGTTACTAGCCCTGAAAATGGATGGCGCTAAAGCGTTATGCTTATACTCGACCGTCAGCGGCATGTGCGGTGTACGGCCACTACTCGTAGTGGCCGGCCATGAAGCCCTGACGAGTAGGAGGGTCGCGGCGGTGTGCGCAGAAGGATTGGGCGTGGGCCCGTCTGGAGCCGCCGTCGGTGCAGATCTTGGTGGTAGTAGCAAATACTCCAGCGAGGCCCTGGAGGACTGACGTGGAGAAGGGTTTCGTGTGAACAGCCGTTGCACACGAGTCAGTCGATCCTAAGCCCTAGGCGAAAGCCGATGTTGATGTTGGTGTATCTCAATGGCGATGACATTTTATAAACATATATTTGTTACATTGTTGATAAAAATCACACCCAACGGGCGAAAGGGAATCCGGTTCCTATTCCGGAACCCGGCAGCGGAACCGTTAATAAGTCGTGCCCTCGCAAGAGAGTTCGTCGGGGCAACCCAAAAAGACCTGGAGACGCCGTCGGGAGATCCGGAAAGAGTTTTCTTTTCTGTATGAGCGTTCGAGTTCCATGGAATCCTCTAGCAGGGAGATATGGTTTGGAACGCGAAGAGCACCGCAGTTGCGGCGGTGTCCGGATCTTCCCCTCGGACCTTGAAAATCCAGGAGAGGGCCACGTCGAGTATCCTGCCGGTTCGTACCCATATCCGCAGCAGGTCTCCAAGGTGAACAGCCTCTAGTCGATAGAATAATGTAGGTAAGGGAAGTCGGCAAATTGGATCCGTAACTTCGGGATAAGGATTGGCTCTGAGGACCGGGGCGTGTCGGGCTTGGTCGGGAAGCGGGTCCTGGCTGACGTGCCGGGCCTGGGCGAGGGGACGCGTGCGTTAGCGCGCGCCGATCCGAGCTCGGTCCCGTGCCTTGGCCTCCCGCGGAACTTCCTTGCTGCGAGGCCCGCGCGTGCGCACTCGGTGGCTCTGCTGCTGGCGTGCGTGTGCCGGTGTCCTCTTCGGCCGCCATTCAACGGTCAGCTCAGAACTGGCACGGACTTGGGGAATCCGACTGTCTAATTAAAACAAAGCATTGCGATGGCCCAAGCGGGTGTTGACGCAATGTGATTTCTGCCCAGTGCTCTGAATGTCAACGTGAAGAAATTTAAGCAAGCGCGGGTAAACGGCGGGAGTAACTATGACTGGTCTCGGTGTGCCACACTTGCGAAGTATGGTGCCCTCAGTCTACGGTGGTCGACTGGGCCGTTTGGCGTCGACCATTTCCCAGGATATGGGGTGCGTGGTTTCGTTGAACCGTCTTCTCTCACGCGTCGAACTTTTGCGCGCCACACGCGGTCCTGTGGCCTTTGCCGCTGAACTGGCGGCGAGTCCCTTTTCAAAAGGTCTCGCCGGTGCTGCGCACGACAGGGCTAGCCGCTCTTGGCTAAGGAGACCACCATCTTACTGGGCGGGTAAAGATTTTGTTAGGGCTGTCCAACTGCGGACTTCAAACTTGCCGACCGTGGGCGTCATGTCCAACCCGGCCAACGCAAGGCAGTGTCGAGCT
>CAXAKX010000532.1:87500-102500 GCA_963969525.1 Ontholestes murinus | reverse complement strand
CGAGAGAGAGAGACACACACAAAAATAAAAAAAAAAAAACCACCACACACAGACTATCTCGTTCGATCTTATCATCGCATGTTGTTGTGAAAGAAGAAAACGAGTGTTGTGAGTGTTGTGTGTGTGGAGAAAAAGAGGCGACTAAAACCATTACTACTTCTTACATTAGTTTAGTTGTAGAGTTAATGGGCGGCAGGTACACCTATTTTTATTAACAACACAAAAATTTATTTTAACAACGAACGAAAGGAGAAGAGTACATTGTACACATTTTTTTTTTTTTTTAACAAAAATAATGTGGGTGTTCTTAAAATTATTACGAACGAAAAATGTTAATAAATTAATAAAATATTTATTTCATCCATCATCATACCAGTTTTATTCAGCCACAGCAGTTAAACATAAAATAACAATAATATAAATAATAAATAAAAATATTAATTGATGATATGATGATATATAATAATAATGCTGCTGGTAAAAATTACAATGGATAAACGATATTTTTTTTTTAAATGATCGATGGGCGTTATTCTGTACACGAATGGACATCACATCTGCGGCCGTTATTCGGTACACGAATAGGGATCACATTTGCGGCCGCTATTCGGTACGTAAAGTGATATAATTAATTACCGTTTTTCTGTACCCATATCCGTAACGAATGTATGTTAAATAAGGCGTGAGTGGTGGTTAAATTTCGCAATTTTCACACTTACCACCAGTGTTTCCTTTCGTTTCGAACGAGCGAATGGACGAATTTTATATTATCGTATAGTAAAAGAACTTTCGACAGTCATCCGGTACCGGTGTGCGATTGACATATATGTGGCGGCCGGTGGGTCGATGTGCACGATGCTAAAAGCAAAATTTCGATCGACACGAAATAATTTCGAAATTTTTACCACGGTTCGCATTTATTTCCGCTCGTCGATGTGTCCTTTCGTATCGCGTAAGCGAATTAACGAATATTATATTTTAATATTATAAAAATAATTTCGACAAGAAATAATTTCGAAACTTTTACCACGGTTCGCAATTTATTTCCGCTCGTCGATCTTTTTTCCTTACGTTTCGTGCGAGCGAACGAACGAACGAACGAATATTATATTATCGAATGATAAAAGAAATTTCGACAGTCATTCTGTACCGGTGTGGCGGTCGGTCGGTGTGCACGGTGCGAAAAGCGAAATTTCGATCGACACGAAATAATTACGAAATTTTTACCACGGTTCGCATTTATTTCCGCTCGTCGATGTGTCCTTTCGTATCGCGTAAGCGAATTAACGAATATTATATTTTAATATAATAAAAATAATTTCTGCCGTTATTCGGTACCTATGTACGAAAAACCTATATGTGGCGGTCGGTCGGTCGGTGTGCACGGAGCTAAAACCGAAATTTCGACAAGAAATAATTTCGAAATAATTTCGAAACTTTTACCACGGTTCGCAATTTATTTCCGCTCGTCGATCTTTTTTCCTTACGTTTCGTGCGAGCGAACGAACGAACGAACGAATATTATATTATCGAATGATAAAAGAAATTTCGACAGTCATTCTGTACCGGTGTGGCGGTCGGTCGGTGTGCACGGTGCGAAAAGCGAAATTTCGATCGACACGAAATAATTACGAAATTTTTACCACGGTTCGCATTTATTTCCGCTCGTCGATGTGTCCTTTCGTATCGCGTAAGCGAATTAACGCATATTATATTTTAATATTATAAAAATAATTTCGACAAGAAATAATTTCGAAACTTTTACCACGGTTCGCAATTAATTTCCGCTCGTCGATCTTTTTTCCTTACGTTTCCTGCGAGCGAGCGAACGAACGAATATTATATTATCGAATGATAAAAGAAATTTCGACAGTCATTCTGTACCGGTGTGGCGGTCGGTCGGTGTGCACGGTGCGAAAAGCGAAATTTCGATCGACACGAAATAATTACGAAATTTTTACCACGGTTCACATTTATTTCCGCTCGTCGATGTGTCCTTTCGTATCGCGTAAGCGAATTAACGAAAATTTTATTTTAATAAAATAAAAATAATTTCTGCCGTTATTCTGTACATGTGTACGAAAAATATATATGTGAGGCGGTCGGTCGGTGTGCACGATGCCAAAAGCGTTATTCGGTACGGGCGTGCGAAATAATTGTACGCGGCGGTCGGTCGGTGTGCACGATGCTAAAAGCGTTACTCGGTACCTGTGTGCGAAAAACCTAAAGTCGAACGTTTTGACTTCGGTCCGCTTTATTTCCACTCGCCGATCTGTCCTTTCGCATCGCGTAAGCGAATTAACGAAAATTTTATTTTAATAAAATAAAAATAATTTCTGCCGTTATTCCGTACCTATGTACGAAAAATATATATGTGAGGCGGTCGGTCGGTGTGCACGATGCCAAAAGCGTTATTCGGTACGGGCGTGCGAAATAATTGTACGCGGCGGTCGGTCGGTGTGCACGATGCTAAAAGCGTTATTCGGTACCTGTGTGCGAAAAACCTAAAGTCGAACGTTTTCACTTCGGTCCGCTTTATTTCCACTCGCCGATCTGTCCTTTCGCATCGCGTAAGCGAATTAACGAAAATTTTATTTTAATAAAATAAAAATAATTTCTGCCGTTATTCCGTACCTATGTACGAAAAATATATATGTGAGGCGGTCGGTCGGTGTGCACGATGCCAAAAGCGTTATTCGGTACGGGCGTGCGAAATAATTGTACGCGGCGGTCGGTCGGTGTGCACGATGCTAAAAGCGTTACTCGGTACCTGTGTGCGAAAAACCTAAAGTCGAACGTTTTGACTTCGGTCCGCTTTATTTCCACTCGCCGATCTGTCCTTTCGCATCGCGTAAGCGAATTAACGAAAATTTTATTTTAATAAAATAAAAATAATTTCTGCCGTTATTCCGTACCTATGTACGAAAAATATATATGTGAGGCGGTCGGTCGGTGTGCACGATGCCAAAAGCGTTATTCGGTACGGGCGTGCGAAATAATTGTACGCGGCGGTCGGTCGGTGTGCACGATGCTAAAAGCGTTATTCGGTACCTGTGTGCGAAAAACCTAAAGTCGAACGTTTTGACTTCGGTCCGCTTTATTTCCACTCGCCGATCTGTCCTTTCGCATCGCGTAAGCGAATTAACGAAAATTTTATTTTAATAAAATAAAAATAATTTCTGCCGTTATTCCGTACCTATGTACGAAAAATATATATGTGAGGCGGTCGGTCGGTGTGCACGATGCCAAAAGCGTTATTCGGTACGGGCGTGCGAAATAATTGTACGCGGCGGTCGGTCGGTGTGCACGATGCTAAAAGCGTTATTCGGTACCTGTGTGCGAAAAACCTAAAGTCGAACGTTTTCACTTCGGTCCGCTTTATTTCCACTCGCCGATCTGTCCTTTCGAATCGCGTAAGCGAATTAACGAAAATTTTATTTTAATAAAATAAAAATAATTTCTGCCGTTATTCCGTACCTATGTACGAAAAATATATATGTGAGGCGGTCGGTCGGTGTGCACGATGCCAAAAGCGTTATTCGGTACGGGCGTGCGAAATAATTGTACGCGGCGGTCGGTCGGTGTGCACGATGCTAAAAGCGTTATTCGGTACCTGTGTGCGAAAAACCTAAAGTCGAACGTTTTCACTTCGGTCCGCTTTATTTCCACTCGCCGATCTGTCCTTTCGCATCGCGTAAGCGAATTAACGAAAATTTTATTTTATTAAAATAAAAATAATTTCTGCCGTTATTCGGTACCTGTGTACGAAAAACATATATATGAGGCGGTCGGTCGGTGCGAATAAGCGAATTGACGAAAATTTTATTTTAATATAATAAAAATAATTTCTGCCGTTATTCGGTACCTGTGTACGAAAAACATATATATGAGGCGGTCGGTCGGTGCGAATAAGCGAATTGACGAAAATTTTATTTTAATAAAATAAAAATAATTTCTGCCGTTATTCCGTACCTATGTACGAAAAATATATATGTGAGGCGGTCGGTCGGTGTGCACGATGCCAAAAGCGTTATTCGGTACGGGCGTGCGAAATAATTGTACGCGGCGGTCGGTCGGTGCGCACGATGCTAAAAGCGTTATTCGGTACCTGTGTGCGAAAAACCTAAAGTCGAACGTTTTCACTTCGGTCCGCTTTATTTCCACTCGCCGATCTGTCCTTTCGCATCGTGTAAGCGAATTAACGAAAATTTTATTTTATGAAAATAAAAATAATTTCTGCCGTTATTCGGTACCTGTGTACGAAAAACATATATATGAGGCGGTCGGTCGGTGCGAATAAGCGAATTGACGAAAATTTTATTTTATTAAAATAAAAATAATTTCTGCCGTTATTCGGTACCTATGTACGAAAAATATATATGTGAGGCGGTCGGTCGGTGTGCACGATGCCAAAAGCGTTATTCGGTACGGGCGTGCGAAATAATTGTACGCGGCGGTCGGTCGGTGTGCACGATGCTAAAAGCGTTATTCGGTACCTGTGTGCGAAAAACCTAAAGTCGAACGTTTTCACTTCGGTCCGCTTTATTTCCACTCGCCGATCTGTCCTTTCGCATCGTGTAAGCGAATTAACGAAAATTTTATTTTATTAAAATAAAAATAATTTCTGCCGTTATTCGGTACCTGTGTACGAAAAACATATATATGAGGCGGTCGGTCGGTGCGAATAAGCGAATTGACGAAAATTTTATTTTATTAAAATAAAAATAATTTCTGCCGTTATTCGGTACCTGTGTACGAAAAACATATATATGAGGCGGTCGGTCGGTGCGAAT
This sequence comes from Ontholestes murinus, assembly GCA_963969525.1. Classification (NCBI taxonomy): domain Eukaryota; kingdom Metazoa; phylum Arthropoda; class Insecta; order Coleoptera; family Staphylinidae; genus Ontholestes; species Ontholestes murinus. The sequence goes on along the minus strand of CAXAKX010000532.1, from coordinate 97,707 downwards.
AAGCGAATTGACGAAAATTTTATTTTATTAAAATAAAAATAATTTCTGCCGTTATTCGGTACCTGTGTACGAAAAACATATATATTAGGCGGTCGGTCGGTGCGAATAAGCGAATTGACGAAAATTTTATTTTAATATAATAAAAATAATTTCTGCCGTTATTCGGTACCTGTGTACGAAAAACATATATATGAGGCGGTCGGTCGGTGTGCACGATGCTAAAAGCGTTATTCGGTACGGGCGGGCGAAAAACTTATATGCGGCGGTCGGTCGGTGTGCACGATGCCGAGAGCGTTATTCGGTACCTGTGTGCGAGAGACATATATATATGGTGGTGCACGGTGCGATGAGCGAATTTTCATTTTACGCAAATAAAGTCGAGTATTACGCTTCGTTTCGTCTTGTTTCACACACAAATGATATTTTCGGGCAGTGCTAAGTGGAAAAATAAAAATAAAATTTCTCGCCGTTATTCTGTACAAATATGCATCAAACAGCTGTATGGGCGGTGCAGGTCGAAAGCGTTATTCGGTACCGGTGTGCGAAAAACCTAATGTCGAACGTTTTAACTTCGGTCCGCTTTATTTCCACTCGCCGATGTGTCCTTTCGTATCGAGTAAGCGAATTAACGAAAATTTTATTTTAATAAAATAAAAATAATTTCTGCCGTTATTCGATACCTATGTACGAGAAACATATATATGAGGCGGTCGGTCGGTCGGTCGGTCGGCGCGCACGATGCTAAAAGCGTTATTCGGTACGGGCGTGCGAAAAACTTAAATGCGGCGGTCGGTCGGTGCGCACGATGCCGAAAGCGTTATTCGGTACCTGTGTGCGAGAGACATATATATGGTGGTGCACGGTGCGATGAGCGAATTTTCGATTTACGCAAATAAAGTCGAGTATTACGCTTCGTTTCGTCTTGTTTCACACACAAATGATATTTTCGGGCAGCGCTAGGTGGAAAAATAAAAATTTAATTTCTCGCCGTTATTCTGTACAAATATGCATCAAACAGCTATATGGGTGGTGCAGGTCGTTCGGGTGAAAAGTGGAAGATTGAAAAAGAACGACCAGGCGAGCAGTATATGTATATATATCGCAAAGAAACGCCGAAATAAATATCCTTTTGGCTTTAATAAACCGTCGCATGGGTAAAATAAAATTTTTAACAAATTTTTGCCCTATGCGACGGACGGAGAGACGAACGACGAACAACGGCGGGCGACGACACACGGCAACGGGCGACGACACAACAACCAGTGTAGTGTAATGCCATTATATACGTTACGTGTAATAAGTCGGCCGGCGTGTTTTTAGTTTTTATCTCTTGTGGGGGAACGCGAGGTCTCAGTGTGTTCACCAAGCTGCTACTTCTCTAGTATTATATATAATATATAATAAGAAGATGTGTGTGGTTTTGCGTGTTCGGTGTGCCTCATATAATCGTTCCCCATCATATTAAAACACATAAAATATCATCATCGTCTGTTGAAAATAAAATCACGGCCTCACGTGTCTGGACAGTTCGATGTATTTAATATAAAACGACGACGAACCGGAGAGACGAACGACGAACAACGGCGGGCGACGACACACGGCAACGGGCGACGACACAACAACCAGTGTAGTGTAATGCCATTATATACGTTACGTGTAATAAGTCGGCCGGCGTGTTTTTAGTTTTTATCTCTTGTGGGGGAACGCGAGGTCTCAGTGTGTTCACCAAGCTGCTACTTCTCTAGTATTATATATAATATATAATAAGAAGATGTGTGTGGTTTTGCGTGTTCGGTGTGCCTCATATAATCGTTCCCCATCATATTAATACACATAAAATATCATCATCGTCTGTTGAAAATAAAATCACGGCCTCACGTGTCTGGACAGTTCGATGTATTTAATAAAACGACGACGAACCGGAGAGACGAACGACGAACAACGGCGGGCGACGACACACGGCAACGGGCGACACAACAACACCAGTGTAGTAGTGTAATGCCATTATATACGTTACGTGTAATAAGTCGGCCGGCGTGTTTTTAGTTTTTATCTCTTGTGGGGGAACGCGAGGTCTCAGTGTGTTCACCAAGCTGCTACTTCTCTAGTATTATATATAATATATAATAAGAAGATGTGTGTGGTTTTGCGTGTTCGGTGTGCCTCATATAATCGTTCCCCATCATATTAATACACATAAAATATCATCATCGTCTGTTGAAAATAAAATCACGGCCTCACGTGTCTGGACAGTTCGATGTATTTAATAAAACGACGACGAAACCGGAGAGACGAACGAGGAACAACGGCGGGCGACGACACACGGCAACGGGCGACACAACAACACCAGTGTAGTAGTGTAATGCCATTATATACGTTACGTGTAATAAGTCGGCCGGCGTGTTTTTAGTTTTATCTCTTGTTTGGGGGAACGCCGAGGTCTCAGTGTTGCACCAATCTGCTACTCTATTATAATATATAATAAGATGTGTGTGGTTTGTGTGTCGGTTGTGCCTCATACAAAAATCGTTCCCCGTATTTTACTACATATATAAATATATATCATCATCGTGTTATTATCGTCTGTTGAAAATAAAATCACGGCCTCGCCGTGTCTGGACAGTTCGATGTTTTAATAAAACGAGACGCGAGAAATCAGTTGCCGCCCGAGGAAATTTTTTTCTTGTCTCTCACCCACCATATATATATACCGTCTGTTGAATATAAAATCACGGCCTCGCCGTGTCCGGACAGTTCGGTGTTGAAAACTCTAACAGGTAGTTTGAACCTGTCCGAATAGCACGTTCGCGGGACCCATTTCGTATATTCGTTTATGCGTATGGCCCTTATGCGAGCAACATGTAGACTGAACATGTAATATTTTTAAAGTAGCGGTGCGTAAAAACTCCGTGAAAATTCAAATGCAATAACTCACCGAATTCCGAGCGAGAATGAAAACTTATGTTGATTGAAATATATATATCATCATAAAGTCAGACGTTCGGGGGACCCGAGCGCGTGGTCCCCTTGGCCGAGACGATGATTTTCAATCTAACGAACAATGATGTTTTTTGTAGTGTGTGTAAGCCTTGGCGAGATGTGAAATTTATAAAATTTCTCTTCTCTCTCATGCCATATATATGATATATTGATGCATTTCGGAGTTGTGTGGACCGAGAGTCTCTCCACTCCTATTCTTGGTGTTCACACCGCCGGCCGGCCGCCGTGTGCTCGTGTACATGTGCCGTCGTGTGCTGACGTGTGTGTCTCCGGGCGCATTATCAAACAAAAAAATTCGTGGGTCTGCATAAATGTGTGAACGTCTAGTCGCAATATCGCCGTAGCACAACCGCCGCCCCGCGTTTCGTGTCTTTTACACAAGTTGCATCACGTCCACCGTCTTGACCCCGCCACAGGGGCGGGATAGGTGTTTTACTGGCGTGCTCTGTATACCAATGGAGTGACACGTTAACGTCGGGGGTCCGTGCACGCGTAAACCGGGATATGTGCGATGTTCCGTTCAGCAGAGAGCAGAATTACGAATTCTTGGTGTTCACACCGCCGGCCGGCCGCCGTGTGCTCGTGTACATGTGCCGTCGTGTGCTCACGTGTGTGTCTCCGGGCGCATTATCAAACAAAAAAAGTCGTGGGTCTGCATAAATGTGTGAACGTCTAGTCGTAATATCGCCGTAGCACAACCGCCGCCCCGCGTTTCGTGTCTTTTACACAAGTTGCATCACGTCCACCGTCTTGACCCCGCCACAGGGGCGGGATAGGTGTTTTACTGGCGTGCTCTGTATACCAATGGAGTGACACGTTAACGTCGGGGGTCCGTGCACGCGTAAACCGGGATATGTGCGATGTTCCGTTCAGCAGAGCAGAATTTCGAACCACCTCTTTATTATAAATAAATGAGCTCGTCGTTACACCGGGCGCGCGCGCGCGTAAGCGCCGCCGCTCGAGTGTGCGCGACTAAACACAGCTCCCTGGTTGATCCTGCCAGTAGTCATATGCTTGTCTCAAAGATTAAGCCATGCATGTCTCAGTACAAGCCAAATTAAGGTGAAACCGCGAAAGGCTCATTAAATCAGTTATGGTTCCTTAGATCGTACCACTTATCCTTGGATAACTGTGGTAATTCTAGAGCTAATACATGCAAACAGAGTTCCGACCGGAGACGGAAGGAGCGCTTTTATTAGATCAAAACCAATCGGTGTCGGACGCGAGTCCGTTCATCGTACAACTTGGTGAATCTGAATAACTTATTGCTGATCGCACGGTCTCGCACCGGCGACGCATCTTTCAAATGTCTGCCTTATCAACTGTCGATGGTAGGTTCTGCGCCTACCATGGTTGTAACGGGTAACGGGGAATCAGGGTTCGATTCCGGAGAGGGAGCCTGAGAAACGGCTACCACATCCAAGGAAGGCAGCAGGCGCGCAAATTACCCACTCCCGGCACGGGGAGGTAGTGACGAAAAATAACGATACGGGACTCATCCGAGGCCCCGTAATCGGAATGAGAACACTCTAAACCTTTTAACGAGGATCAATTGGAGGGCCAGTCTGGTGCCAGCAGCCGCGGTAATTCCAGCTCCAATAGCGTATATTAAAGTTGTTGCGGTTAAAAAGCTCGTAGTCGAATCTGTGTCCCGCGCCGCCGGTTCATCGCTCGCGGTGTCCAACTGGCGTGCCCGCGGGACGTCCTGCCGGTGAGCTTAGCCCGCGAGGGCGGCTCAACTTGAAATCCCATCGCGGTGCTCTTCACTGAGTGTCGAGGTGGGCCGGCACGTTTACTTTGAACAAATTAGAGTGCTTAAAGCAGGCTAAAACTTCGCCTGAATACTTAGTGCATGGAATAATAGAATAGGACCTCGGTTCTATTTTGTTGGTTTTCGGAACCCCGAGGTAATGATTAATAGGAACGGATGGGGGCATTCGTATTGCGACGTTAGAGGTGAAATTCTTGGATCGTCGCAAGACGGACTAAAGCGAAAGCATTTGCCAAAAACGTTTTCATTGATCAAGAACGAAAGTTAGAGGTTCGAAGGCGATCAGATACCGCCCTAGTTCTAACCATAAACGATGCCAGCCAGCGATCCGCCGACGTTCCTCCGATGACTCGGCGGGCAGCTTCCGGGAAACCAAAGCTTTTGGGTTCCGGGGGAAGTATGGTTGCAAAGCTGAAACTTAAAGGAATTGACGGAAGGGCACCACCAGGAGGCGGCTTAATTTGACTCAACACGGGAAACCTCACCAGGCCCAGACACCGGAAGGATTGACAGATTGAGAGCTCTTTCTTGATTCGGTGGGTGGTGGTGCATGGCCGTTCTTAGTTGGTGGAGTGATCTGTCAGGTTAATTCCGATAACGAACGAGACTCTAGCCTGCTAACTAGGCGTACTTTCGACATCTCAAAGGTCGGCGTCGGTATCGTCACGGTCGTGCAAACGGTCGTGCGTGCCGCTCGTTTGATTTTTACTGTCGGCGTACAATCAATTCTTCTTAGAGGGACAAGTGGCTTTTAGCCGCACGAGAATGAGCAATAACAGGTCTGTGATGCCCTTAGATGTTCTGGGCCGCACGCGCGCTACACTGAAGGAGACAGCGTGTCCTCCCTGGCCGAAAGGTCCGGGTAACCCGCTGAACCTCCTTCGTGCTAGGGATTGGGGCTTGCAATTGTTCCCCATGAACGAGGAATTCCCAGTAAGCGCGAGTCATAAGCTCGCGTTGATTACGTCCCTGCCCTTTGTACACACCGCCCGTCGCTACTACCGATTGAATGATTTAGTGAGGTCTTCGGACCGGTACTCGGTGACGTTTCGACGTTCGTCGATGTTGCTGGGAAGATGACCAAACTTGATCATTTAGAGGAAGTAAAAGTCGTAACAAGGTTTCCGTAGGTGAACCTGCGGAAGGATCATTAACGTATTTTTGTGTCGCACAATATATGTGTGTACGCGAAACAGATACACTGACGATCTGACGTTCGGCTTCTCGCATCTGAAAAACTCGTATATTTATATACGTAGAACTGATGCGTCGAAGCGTATTACTCACACTGTATTTTTGTACACACAACAACACACTGTGTGTGTACTCTATATACGAACCGGACGTTCGCATCTCTCTCGTTTTGACCGACCGATCGACGATATCATACCAGATATGATATATCCGATCTCGGTTGACTCGTGTGGCTGATCCGTCGTCTGTTTGAAAGAAACATAAAAAGACACTGAAGTTTTGGGAGTATATATCCCATTCTTCCAGAGAGGGATGCTCGCATCGCGCCGCCTTACTACGGATGCATTCTGTATGGGCGCGCGCGCGGTCCGTCATCCGTTATAACAAACATATTTATTTTAAATAAAATATACTACCGATTGTAACCACCAGAGAGATAATATTACATATATATATTATATATACATATACAAATAATAAATATTGGCACAAACAAACAAACAAACAAACAAACAAAAACGAGCACGGACGATGTACGTACGCGTACACGTGCTGCGTCTCATGGGACCGCTCGTAGGAAGGCCGAGCGGTCCTCAGTCACCCGCCATCTGAAATGTTTGTTGATGCGGTGTGGCACTGGGTGTTCGCATCTCGAGATTCGAGAAAGTACAACAAACACGATAATAATGTGCGTTGTATGTGTATCTTATCGACGAGAGATCCGTCACCTTGCTTTTACATATAAAAATATATATATATATATATATTAATATAATACATTGTGCGATATGTACGAAGACATATGTCGAGAAAACACACGTTGGGTGTTCGCATCTCGAATTGCCGAGATCCGTCATCTGTTTTTGTACCGGGCACCCTGGTTTTGTTACGGTTGTTTTATAACGCTTCACTGTGTAAATTCAACTGTAAAATGGGTTTTGAATGTATTTCGCCCGGCCACACTTTATTTCTCGAAAATGTCGACAATTTTTCTGTTTACGACGATAAAACACAATAGTATCCGCCTGTTGGAGAAAAAGTATATGCGCAGTTAGTATTTGGGGGATGTGTCGGAGTCGTGGTCCGGTATCAGTGGTACCGTTCGCCCGGACACAAGCGGTGAGTGTTGTACACAAACACGCGCGCACACTTGGTCATCGCCGGTGTAATAACCAACCGCGCCGAGAGCGCGGGGCGGTCCTGTGCCAGTGGTGTACTCACGAACGCACGCTTGTTCGGCGATTCGAGACGACGATTCCAAGGAATACACGACTCTGGCCGCTAGTCACACACCACCACTAGTAGTAGTAGTAGGTGTATGGCCCGGCGCCTCCTCGAAAACTGTCCGTTGCGAAAATTTTGTCGACAGTGGGTGAACGTGCACGCACACATTTCACACACATTATTAATAATGTCAGTCACCAAGTGTTGTAGAATACAAGATCGGAGGTTCGCCTCTGACTCGTTTCTCAAAACGCTCTAGTACACTACCCTGAACGGTGAATCACTTGGCTCGTGGGTCGATGAAGAACGCAGCTAATTGCGCGTCTTATTGTGAACTGCAGGATACATGAACATCGACATTTCGAACGCACATTGCGGTCCTTGGATACTGTTCCTGGACCATTCCTGGCTGAGGGTCGTTTCTATTTCCAAGACTGTCCGGTTCTCTAACGCACTGTCCGTGGCACTTTCGCGCTGAAAAACGCTCGTGGTGTGTGTGATGTGCGTTTGTGGGGAACGTCGGGACCAAATTGGAGGTTCGCTGTTTTTCGTCTCGACGAAAGATCCGTCCTCTTAAATCAAAAACTGTCGTTTGACTAAACGAACGAACGAACCGTGTTTTCGCTTGCGTTAACACACGCTAGAGAGAGGTGAGGTCGTCCTTACCGGCGTACAGACGAGATGATCGTCGTCGTCGTCGACGTCTCGAGACACTCGAGATGAGGCGATGTGACGGTCGTCAAGTTCGTCCGCGGAGAACACCGGTCGTCGTTTCCTAGAAAAAATATATATATTATATATGTATATGAAATTCTGAGGACGTCTGGCCGTGCGTGTACACCGTGTGCTTACGCGTTTGAGCGTTCCGCACCGCACACTCTCTTAACATATATATATACACATATATTTGATTCAGACCTCAGAGCAGGTGGGAGTACCCGCTGAATTTAAGCATATTACTAAGCGGTGGAAAAGAAACTAACCAGGATTCCCTTAGTAGCGGCGAGCGAACAGGGAAAAGCCCAGCACCGAATCCCGCGGCCGTCTTACGCGTTGTCGCCGGGAAATGTGGTGTTAGGGAGGATCCGTCATCCCGAGGTCGTACGGTGCGTCCAAGTCCTTCTTGAACGGGGCCACTACCCATAGAGGGTGCCAGGCCCGTAGCGATCGCCGTCGACAGCGGGAGGATCTCTCCTCAGAGTCGGGTTGCTTGAGAGTGTAGCCCTAAGTGGGTGGTAAACTCCATCTAAGGCTAAATATAACCACGAGACCGATAGCGAACAAGTACCGTGAGGGAAAGTTGAAAAGAACTTTGAAGAGAGAGTTCAATAGTACGTGAAACCGTTCAGGGGTAAACCTGAGAAACCCGAAAGGTCGAATGGGGAGATTCAGCGTGTCTCGTCTGCTCTGGAGTGTTGGGCGCTTGTGAGACGGTCACGGACCTCGGTCCGACGATCGCTCCGTCCTCTCTCTGTTTTCGGGGTGACGAACTCGTGCACTTCTCCCCTAGTAGGACGTCGCGACCCGTTGGGTGCAGGCCTAAGGATCGGGGTGGAGACCGAGTGGCGCCTTCGGGCCGTTTCCGTTCGGACCCCCGTCTCCCGGCCTGCTCGCCCGACGGTATAGCAGTGGCGCGGGGCCGCGATACTTAATTCGCGTCCGGCCCGTCGCAAGTGCTTGCGGATATCTGGTGGGCGTCTGGGGACTCGTGCCTCGACTCCGCCGGACCCGTTCGACTGCTGGCGACGGTGTCCTCGGACAGACTCCGTTTATACGCCCGTCGGCGACGCTTTAGCTTTGGGTACTTTCAGGACCCGTCTTGAAACACGGACCAAGGAGTCTAGCATGTTCGCGAGTCATTGGGACTTAGCGAAACCTAAAGGCGTAATGAAAGTGAAGGCCGTGCCTAGCGCGTGCCTAGGGAAGACGTGCGGGACTACGATCCCGCGCTGCACTCCCGGGGCGTCTCGTGCTCATTGCGAGCTGAGGCGCACCAAGAGCGTACATGCTGGGACCCGAAAGATGGTGAACTATGCCTGGTCAGGACGAAGTCAGGGGAAACCCTGATGGAGGTCCGTAGCGATTCTGACGTGCAAATCGATCGTCGGAACTGGGTATAGGGGCGAAAGACCAATCGAACTATCTAGTAGCTGGTTCCCTCCGAAGTTTCCCTCAGGATAGCTGGCGCTCCGGTGAGCGAGTCTCATCCGGTAAAGCGAATGATTAGAGGCATTGGGGTCGAAACGACCTCAACCTATTCTCAAACTTTAAATGGGTGAGATCTCCGGCTTGCTCAAACGATGAAGCCGCGAGATCGGATCAGAGTGCCAAGTGGGCCACTTTTGGTAAGCAGAACTGGCGCTGTGGGATGAACCAAACGTCGAGTTAAAGCGCCTAAATTAACGCTTATGGGATACCATGAAAGGTGTTGGTAACTTAAGACATCAGGACGGTGGCCATGGAAGTCGGAATCCGCCAAGGAGTGTGTAACAACTCACCTGACGAAGTTACTAGCCCTGAAAATGGATGGCGCTAAAGCGTTATGCTTATACTCGACCGTCAGCGGCATGTGCGGTGTACGGCCACTACTCGTAGTGGCCGGCCATGAAGCCCTGACGAGTAGGAGGGTCGCGGCGGTGTGCGCAGAAGGATTGGGCGTGGGCCCGTCTGGAGCCGCCGTCGGTGCAGATCTTGGTGGTAGTAGCAAATACTCCAGCGAGGCCCTGGAGGACTGACGTGGAGAAGGGTTTCGTGTGAACAGCCGTTGCACACGAGTCAGTCGATCCTAAGCCCTAGGCGAAAGCCGATGTTGATGTTGGTGTATCTCAATGGCGATGACATTTTATAAACATATATTTGTTACATTGTTGATAAAAATCACACCCAACGGGCGAAAGGGAATCCGGTTCCTATTCCGGAACCCGGCAGCGGAACCGTTAATAAGTCGTGCCCTCGCAAGAGAGTTCGTCGGGGCAACCCAAAAAGACCTGGAGACGCCGTCGGGAGATCCGGAAAGAG
>CAXAKX010000532.1:70000-85000 GCA_963969525.1 Ontholestes murinus | reverse complement strand
GTTCGATCTTATCATCGCATGTTGTTGTGAAAGAAGAAAACGAGTGTTGTGAGTGTTGTGTGTGTGGAGAAAAAGAGGCGACTAAAACCATTACTACTTCTTACATTAGTTTAGTTGTAGAGTTAATGGGCGGCAGGTACACCTATTTTTATTAACAACACAAAAATTTATTTTAACAACGAACGAAAGGAGAAGAGTACATTGTACACATTTTTTTTTTTTTTTAACAAAAATAATGTGGGTGTTCTTAAAATTATTACGAACGAAAAATGTTAATAAATTAATAAAATATTTATTTCATCCATCATCATACCAGTTTTATTCAGCCACAGCAGTTAAACATAAAATAACAATAATATAAATAATAAATAAAAATATTAATTGATGATATGATGATATATAATAATAATGCTGCTGGTAAAAATTACAATGGATAAACGATATTTTTTTTTTAAATGATCGATGGGCGTTATTCTGTACACGAATGGACATCAGATCTGCGGCCGTTATTCGGTACACGAATAGGGATCACATTTGCGGCCGCTATTCGGTACGTAAAGTGATATAATTAATTACCGTTTTTCTGTACCCATATCCGTAACGAATGTATGTTAAATAAGGCGTGAGTGGTGGTTAAATTTCGCAATTTTCACACTTACCACCAGTGTTTCCTTTCGTTTCGAACGAGCGAATGGACGAATTTTATATTATCGTATAGTAAAAGAACTTTCGACAGTCATCCGGTACCGGTGTGCGATTGACATATATGTGGCGGCCGGTGGGTCGATGTGCACGATGCTAAAAGCGAAATTTCGATCGACACGAAATAATTTCGAAATTTTTACCACGGTTCGCATTTATTTCCGCTCGTCGATGTGTCCTTTCGTATCGCGTAAGCGAATTAACGAATATTATATTTTAATATTATAAAAATAATTTCGACAAGAAATAATTTCGAAACTTTTACCACGGTTCGCAATTTATTTCCGCTCGTCGATCTTTTTTCCTTACGTTTCGTGCGAGCGAACGAACGAACGAACGAATATTATATTATCGAATGATAAAAGAAATTTCGACAGTCATTCTGTACCGGTGTGGCGGTCGGTCGGTGTGCACGGTGCGAAAAGCGAAATTTCGATCGACACGAAATAATTACGAAATTTTTACCACGGTTCGCATTTATTTCCGCTCGTCGATGTGTCCTTTCGTATCGCGTAAGCGAATTAACGAATATTATATTTTAATATAATAAAAATAATTTCTGCCGTTATTCGGTACCTATGTACGAAAAACCTATATGTGGCGGTCGGTCGGTCGGTGTGCACGGAGCTAAAACCGAAATTTCGACAAGAAATAATTTCGAAATAATTTCGAAACTTTTACCACGGTTCGCAATTTATTTCCGCTCGTCGATCTTTTTTCCTTACGTTTCGTGCGAGCGAACGAACGAACGAACGAATATTATATTATCGAATGATAAAAGAAATTTCGACAGTCATTCTGTACCGGTGTGGCGGTCGGTCGGTGTGCACGGTGCGAAAAGCGAAATTTCGATCGACACGAAATAATTACGAAATTTTTACCACGGTTCGCATTTATTTCCGCTCGTCGATGTGTCCTTTCGTATCGCGTAAGCGAATTAACGCATATTATATTTTAATATTATAAAAATAATTTCGACAAGAAATAATTTCGAAACTTTTACCACGGTTCGCAATTAATTTCCGCTCGTCGATCTTTTTTCCTTACGTTTCCTGCGAGCGAGCGAACGAACGAATATTATATTATCGAATGATAAAAGAAATTTCGACAGTCATTCTGTACCGGTGTGGCGGTCGGTCGGTGTGCACGGTGCGAAAAGCGAAATTTCGATCGACACGAAATAATTACGAAATTTTTACCACGGTTCACATTTATTTCCGCTCGTCGATGTGTCCTTTCGTATCGCGTAAGCGAATTAACGAAAATTTTATTTTAATAAAATAAAAATAATTTCTGCCGTTATTCTGTACATGTGTACGAAAAATATATATGTGAGGCGGTCGGTCGGTGTGCACGATGCCAAAAGCGTTATTCGGTACGGGCGTGCGAAATAATTGTACGCGGCGGTCGGTCGGTGTGCACGATGCTAAAAGCGTTACTCGGTACCTGTGTGCGAAAAACCTAAAGTCGAACGTTTTGACTTCGGTCCGCTTTATTTCCACTCGCCGATCTGTCCTTTCGCATCGCGTAAGCGAATTAACGAAAATTTTATTTTAATAAAATAAAAATAATTTCTGCCGTTATTCCGTACCTATGTACGAAAAATATATATGTGAGGCGGTCGGTCGGTGTGCACGATGCCAAAAGCGTTATTCGGTACGGGCGTGCGAAATAATTGTACGCGGCGGTCGGTCGGTGTGCACGATGCTAAAAGCGTTATTCGGTACCTGTGTGCGAAAAACCTAAAGTCGAACGTTTTCACTTCGGTCCGCTTTATTTCCACTCGCCGATCTGTCCTTTCGCATCGCGTAAGCGAATTAACGAAAATTTTATTTTAATAAAATAAAAATAATTTCTGCCGTTATTCCGTACCTATGTACGAAAAATATATATGTGAGGCGGTCGGTCGGTGTGCACGATGCCAAAAGCGTTATTCGGTACGGGCGTGCGAAATAATTGTACGCGGCGGTCGGTCGGTGTGCACGATGCTAAAAGCGTTACTCGGTACCTGTGTGCGAAAAACCTAAAGTCGAACGTTTTGACTTCGGTCCGCTTTATTTCCACTCGCCGATCTGTCCTTTCGCATCGCGTAAGCGAATTAACGAAAATTTTATTTTAATAAAATAAAAATAATTTCTGCCGTTATTCCGTACCTATGTACGAAAAATATATATGTGAGGCGGTCGGTCGGTGTGCACGATGCCAAAAGCGTTATTCGGTACGGGCGTGCGAAATAATTGTACGCGGCGGTCGGTCGGTGTGCACGATGCTAAAAGCGTTATTCGGTACCTGTGTGCGAAAAACCTAAAGTCGAACGTTTTCACTTCGGTCCGCTTTATTTCCACTCGCCGATCTGTCCTTTCGCATCGCGTAAGCGAATTAACGAAAATTTTATTTTAATAAAATAAAAATAATTTCTGCCGTTATTCCGTACCTATGTACGAAAAATATATATGTGAGGCGGTCGGTCGGTGTGCACGATGCCAAAAGCGTTATTCGGTACGGGCGTGCGAAATAATTGTACGCGGCGGTCGGTCGGTGTGCACGATGCTAAAAGCGTTATTCGGTACCTGTGTGCGAAAAACCTAAAGTCGAACGTTTTGACTTCGGTCCGCTTTATTTCCACTCGCCGATCTGTCCTTTCGCATCGCGTAAGCGAATTAACGAAAATTTTATTTTAATAAAATAAAAATAATTTCTGCCGTTATTCCGTACCTATGTACGAAAAATATATATGTGAGGCGGTCGGTCGGTGTGCACGATGCCAAAAGCGTTATTCGGTACGGGCGTGCGAAATAATTGTACGCGGCGGTCGGTCGGTGTGCACGATGCTAAAAGCGTTATTCGGTACCTGTGTGCGAAAAACCTAAAGTCGAACGTTTTCACTTCGGTCCGCTTTATTTCCACTCGCCGATCTGTCCTTTCGAATCGCGTAAGCGAATTAACGAAAATTTTATTTTAATAAAATAAAAATAATTTCTGCCGTTATTCCGTACCTATGTACGAAAAATATATATGTGAGGCGGTCGGTCGGTGTGCACGATGCCAAAAGCGTTATTCGGTACGGGCGTGCGAAATAATTGTACGCGGCGGTCGGTCGGTGTGCACGATGCTAAAAGCGTTATTCGGTACCTGTGTGCGAAAAACCTAAAGTCGAACGTTTTCACTTCGGTCCGCTTTATTTCCACTCGCCGATCTGTCCTTTCGCATCGCGTAAGCGAATTAACGAAAATTTTATTTTATTAAAATAAAAATAATTTCTGCCGTTATTCGGTACCTGTGTACGAAAAACATATATATGAGGCGGTCGGTCGGTGCGAATAAGCGAATTGACGAAAATTTTATTTTAATATAATAAAAATAATTTCTGCCGTTATTCGGTACCTGTGTACGAAAAACATATATATGAGGCGGTCGGTCGGTGCGAATAAGCGAATTGACGAAAATTTTATTTTAATAAAATAAAAATAATTTCTGCCGTTATTCCGTACCTATGTACGAAAAATATATATGTGAGGCGGTCGGTCGGTGTGCACGATGCCAAAAGCGTTATTCGGTACGGGCGTGCGAAATAATTGTACGCGGCGGTCGGTCGGTGCGCACGATGCTAAAAGCGTTATTCGGTACCTGTGTGCGAAAAACCTAAAGTCGAACGTTTTCACTTCGGTCCGCTTTATTTCCACTCGCCGATCTGTCCTTTCGCATCGTGTAAGCGAATTAACGAAAATTTTATTTTATGAAAATAAAAATAATTTCTGCCGTTATTCGGTACCTGTGTACGAAAAACATATATATGAGGCGGTCGGTCGGTGCGAATAAGCGAATTGACGAAAATTTTATTTTATTAAAATAAAAATAATTTCTGCCGTTATTCGGTACCTATGTACGAAAAATATATATGTGAGGCGGTCGGTCGGTGTGCACGATGCCAAAAGCGTTATTCGGTACGGGCGTGCGAAATAATTGTACGCGGCGGTCGGTCGGTGTGCACGATGCTAAAAGCGTTATTCGGTACCTGTGTGCGAAAAACCTAAAGTCGAACGTTTTCACTTCGGTCCGCTTTATTTCCACTCGCCGATCTGTCCTTTCGCATCGTGTAAGCGAATTAACGAAAATTTTATTTTATTAAAATAAAAATAATTTCTGCCGTTATTCGGTACCTGTGTACGAAAAACATATATATGAGGCGGTCGGTCGGTGCGAATAAGCGAATTGACGAAAATTTTATTTTATTAAAATAAAAATAATTTCTGCCGTTATTCGGTACCTGTGTACGAAAAACATATATATGAGGCGGTCGGTCGGTGCGAATAAGCGAATTGACGAAAATTTTATTTTATTAAAATAAAAATAATTTCTGCCGTTATTCGGTACCTGTGTACGAAAAACATATATATTAGGCGGTCGGTCGGTGCGAATAAGCGAATTGACGAAAATTTTATTTTAATATAATAAAAATAATTTCTGCCGTTATTCGGTACCTGTGTACGAAAAACATATATATGAGGCGGTCGGTCGGTGTGCACGATGCTAAAAGCGTTATTCGGTACGGGCGGGCGAAAAACTTATATGCGGCGGTCGGTCGGTGTGCACGATGCCGAGAGCGTTATTCGGTACCTGTGTGCGAGAGACATATATATATGGTGGTGCACGGTGCGATGAGCGAATTTTCATTTTACGCAAATAAAGTCGAGTATTACGCTTCGTTTCGTCTTGTTTCACACACAAATGATATTTTCGGGCAGTGCTAAGTGGAAAAATAAAAATAAAATTTCTCGCCGTTATTCTGTACAAATATGCATCAAACAGCTGTATGGGCGGTGCAGGTCGAAAGCGTTATTCGGTACCGGTGTGCGAAAAACCTAATGTCGAACGTTTTAACTTCGGTCCGCTTTATTTCCACTCGCCGATGTGTCCTTTCGTATCGAGTAAGCGAATTAACGAAAATTTTATTTTAATAAAATAAAAATAATTTCTGCCGTTATTCGATACCTATGTACGAGAAACATATATATGAGGCGGTCGGTCGGTCGGTCGGTCGGCGCGCACGATGCTAAAAGCGTTATTCGGTACGGGCGTGCGAAAAACTTAAATGCGGCGGTCGGTCGGTGCGCACGATGCCGAAAGCGTTATTCGGTACCTGTGTGCGAGAGACATATATATGGTGGTGCACGGTGCGATGAGCGAATTTTCGATTTACGCAAATAAAGTCGAGTATTACGCTTCGTTTCGTCTTGTTTCACACACAAATGATATTTTCGGGCAGCGCTAGGTGGAAAAATAAAAATTTAATTTCTCGCCGTTATTCTGTACAAATATGCATCAAACAGCTATATGGGTGGTGCAGGTCGTTCGGGTGAAAAGTGGAAGATTGAAAAAGAACGACCAGGCGAGCAGTATATGTATATATATCGCAAAGAAACGCCGAAATAAATATCCTTTTGGCTTTAATAAACCGTCGCATGGGTAAAATAAAATTTTTAACAAATTTTTGCCCTATGCGACGGACGGAGAGACGAACGACGAACAACGGCGGGCGACGACACACGGCAACGGGCGACGACACAACAACCAGTGTAGTGTAATGCCATTATATACGTTACGTGTAATAAGTCGGCCGGCGTGTTTTTAGTTTTTATCTCTTGTGGGGGAACGCGAGGTCTCAGTGTGTTCACCAAGCTGCTACTTCTCTAGTATTATATATAATATATAATAAGAAGATGTGTGTGGTTTTGCGTGTTCGGTGTGCCTCATATAATCGTTCCCCATCATATTAATACACATAAAATATCATCATCGTCTGTTGAAAATAAAATCACGGCCTCACGTGTCTGGACAGTTCGATGTATTTAATATAAAACGACGACGAACCGGAGAGACGAACGACGAACAACGGCGGGCGACGACACACGGCAACGGGCGACGACACAACAACCAGTGTAGTGTAATGCCATTATATACGTTACGTGTAATAAGTCGGCCGGCGTGTTTTTAGTTTTTATCTCTTGTGGGGGAACGCGAGGTCTCAGTGTGTTCACCAAGCTGCTACTTCTCTAGTATTATATATAATATATAATAAGAAGATGTGTGTGGTTTTGCGTGTTCGGTGTGCCTCATATAATCGTTCCCCATCATATTAATACACATAAAATATCATCATCGTCTGTTGAAAATAAAATCACGGCCTCACGTGTCTGGACAGTTCGATGTATTTAATAAAACGACGACGAACCGGAGAGACGAACGACGAACAACGGCGGGCGACGACACACGGCAACGGGCGACACAACAACACCAGTGTAGTAGTGTAATGCCATTATATACGTTACGTGTAATAAGTCGGCCGGCGTGTTTTTAGTTTTTATCTCTTGTGGGGGAACGCGAGGTCTCAGTGTGTTCACCAAGCTGCTACTTCTCTAGTATTATATATAATATATAATAAGAAGATGTGTGTGGTTTTGCGTGTTCGGTGTGCCTCATATAATCGTTCCCCATCATATTAATACACATAAAATATCATCATCGTCTGTTGAAAATAAAATCACGGCCTCACGTGTCTGGACAGTTCGATGTATTTAATAAAACGACGACGAAACCGGAGAGACGAACGAGGAACAACGGCGGGCGACGACACACGGCAACGGGCGACACAACAACACCAGTGTAGTAGTGTAATGCCATTATATACGTTACGTGTAATAAGTCGGCCGGCGTGTTTTTAGTTTTATCTCTTGTTTGGGGGAACGCCGAGGTCTCAGTGTTGCACCAATCTGCTACTCTATTATAATATATAATAAGATGTGTGTGGTTTGTGTGTCGGTTGTGCCTCATACAAAAATCGTTCCCCGTATTTTACTACATATATAAATATATATCATCATCGTGTTATTATCGTCTGTTGAAAATAAAATCACGGCCTCGCCGTGTCTGGACAGTTCGATGTTTTAATAAAACGAGACGCGAGAAATCAGTTGCCGCCCGAGGAAATTTTTTTCTTGTCTCTCACCCACCATATATATATACCGTCTGTTGAATATAAAATCACGGCCTCGCCGTGTCCGGACAGTTCGGTGTTGAAAACTCTAACAGGTAGTTTGAACCTGTCCGAATAGCACGTTCGCGGGACCCATTTCGTATATTCGTTTATGCGTATGGCCCTTATGCGAGCAACATGTAGACTGAACATGTAATATTTTTAAAGTAGCGGTGCGTAAAAACTCCGTGAAAATTCAAATGCAATAACTCACCGAATTCCGAGCGAGAATGAAAACTTATGTTGATTGAAATATATATATCATCATAAAGTCAGACGTTCGGGGGACCCGAGCGCGTGGTCCCCTTGGCCGAGACGATGATTTTCAATCTAACGAACAATGATGTTTTTTGTAGTGTGTGTAAGCCTTGGCGAGATGTGAAATTTATAAAATTTCTCTTCTCTCTCATGCCATATATATGATATATTGATGCATTTCGGAGTTGTGTGGACCGAGAGTCTCTCCACTCCTATTCTTGGTGTTCACACCGCCGGCCGGCCGCCGTGTGCTCGTGTACATGTGCCGTCGTGTGCTGACGTGTGTGTCTCCGGGCGCATTATCAAACAAAAAAATTCGTGGGTCTGCATAAATGTGTGAACGTCTAGTCGCAATATCGCCGTAGCACAACCGCCGCCCCGCGTTTCGTGTCTTTTACACAAGTTGCATCACGTCCACCGTCTTGACCCCGCCACAGGGGCGGGATAGGTGTTTTACTGGCGTGCTCTGTATACCAATGGAGTGACACGTTAACGTCGGGGGTCCGTGCACGCGTAAACCGGGATATGTGCGATGTTCCGTTCAGCAGAGAGCAGAATTACGAATTCTTGGTGTTCACACCGCCGGCCGGCCGCCGTGTGCTCGTGTACATGTGCCGTCGTGTGCTCACGTGTGTGTCTCCGGGCGCATTATCAAACAAAAAAAGTCGTGGGTCTGCATAAATGTGTGAACGTCTAGTCGTAATATCGCCGTAGCACAACCGCCGCCCCGCGTTTCGTGTCTTTTACACAAGTTGCATCACGTCCACCGTCTTGACCCCGCCACAGGGGCGGGATAGGTGTTTTACTGGCGTGCTCTGTATACCAATGGAGTGACACGTTAACGTCGGGGGTCCGTGCACGCGTAAACCGGGATATGTGCGATGTTCCGTTCAGCAGAGCAGAATTTCGAACCACCTCTTTATTATAAATAAATGAGCTCGTCGTTACACCGGGCGCGCGCGCGCGTAAGCGCCGCCGCTCGAGTGTGCGCGACTAAACACAGCTCCCTGGTTGATCCTGCCAGTAGTCATATGCTTGTCTCAAAGATTAAGCCATGCATGTCTCAGTACAAGCCAAATTAAGGTGAAACCGCGAAAGGCTCATTAAATCAGTTATGGTTCCTTAGATCGTACCACTTATCCTTGGATAACTGTGGTAATTCTAGAGCTAATACATGCAAACAGAGTTCCGACCGGAGACGGAAGGAGCGCTTTTATTAGATCAAAACCAATCGGTGTCGGACGCGAGTCCGTTCATCGTACAACTTGGTGAATCTGAATAACTTATTGCTGATCGCACGGTCTCGCACCGGCGACGCATCTTTCAAATGTCTGCCTTATCAACTGTCGATGGTAGGTTCTGCGCCTACCATGGTTGTAACGGGTAACGGGGAATCAGGGTTCGATTCCGGAGAGGGAGCCTGAGAAACGGCTACCACATCCAAGGAAGGCAGCAGGCGCGCAAATTACCCACTCCCGGCACGGGGAGGTAGTGACGAAAAATAACGATACGGGACTCATCCGAGGCCCCGTAATCGGAATGAGAACACTCTAAACCTTTTAACGAGGATCAATTGGAGGGCCAGTCTGGTGCCAGCAGCCGCGGTAATTCCAGCTCCAATAGCGTATATTAAAGTTGTTGCGGTTAAAAAGCTCGTAGTCGAATCTGTGTCCCGCGCCGCCGGTTCATCGCTCGCGGTGTCCAACTGGCGTGCCCGCGGGACGTCCTGCCGGTGAGCTTAGCCCGCGAGGGCGGCTCAACTTGAAATCCCATCGCGGTGCTCTTCACTGAGTGTCGAGGTGGGCCGGCACGTTTACTTTGAACAAATTAGAGTGCTTAAAGCAGGCTAAAACTTCGCCTGAATACTTAGTGCATGGAATAATAGAATAGGACCTCGGTTCTATTTTGTTGGTTTTCGGAACCCCGAGGTAATGATTAATAGGAACGGATGGGGGCATTCGTATTGCGACGTTAGAGGTGAAATTCTTGGATCGTCGCAAGACGGACTAAAGCGAAAGCATTTGCCAAAAACGTTTTCATTGATCAAGAACGAAAGTTAGAGGTTCGAAGGCGATCAGATACCGCCCTAGTTCTAACCATAAACGATGCCAGCCAGCGATCCGCCGACGTTCCTCCGATGACTCGGCGGGCAGCTTCCGGGAAACCAAAGCTTTTGGGTTCCGGGGGAAGTATGGTTGCAAAGCTGAAACTTAAAGGAATTGACGGAAGGGCACCACCAGGAGTGGAGCCTGCGGCTTAATTTGACTCAACACGGGAAACCTCACCAGGCCCAGACACCGGAAGGATTGACAGATTGAGAGCTCTTTCTTGATTCGGTGGGTGGTGGTGCATGGCCGTTCTTAGTTGGTGGAGTGATCTGTCAGGTTAATTCCGATAACGAACGAGACTCTAGCCTGCTAACTAGGCGTACTTTCGACATCTCAAAGGTCGGCGTCGGTATCGTCACGGTCGTGCAAACGGTCGTGCGTGCCGCTCGTTTGATTTTTACTGTCGGCGTACAATCAATTCTTCTTAGAGGGACAAGTGGCTTTTAGCCGCACGAGAATGAGCAATAACAGGTCTGTGATGCCCTTAGATGTTCTGGGCCGCACGCGCGCTACACTGAAGGAGACAGCGTGTCCTCCCTGGCCGAAAGGTCCGGGTAACCCGCTGAACCTCCTTCGTGCTAGGGATTGGGGCTTGCAATTGTTCCCCATGAACGAGGAATTCCCAGTAAGCGCGAGTCATAAGCTCGCGTTGATTACGTCCCTGCCCTTTGTACACACCGCCCGTCGCTACTACCGATTGAATGATTTAGTGAGGTCTTCGGACCGGTACTCGGTGACGTTTCGACGTTCGTCGATGTTGCTGGGAAGATGACCAAACTTGATCATTTAGAGGAAGTAAAAGTCGTAACAAGGTTTCCGTAGGTGAACCTGCGGAAGGATCATTAACGTATTTTTGTGTCGCACAATATATGTGTGTACGCGAAACAGATACACTGACGATCTGACGTTCGGCTTCTCGCATCTGAAAAACTCGTATATTTATATACGTAGAACTGATGCGTCGAAGCGTATTACTCACACTGTATTTTTGTACACACAACAACACACTGTGTGTGTACTCTATATACGAACCGGACGTTCGCATCTCTCTCGTTTTGACCGACCGATCGACGATATCATACCAGATATGATATATCCGATCTCGGTTGACTCGTGTGGCTGATCCGTCGTCTGTTTGAAAGAAACATAAAAAGACACTGAAGTTTTGGGAGTATATATCCCATTCTTCCAGAGAGGGATGCTCGCATCGCGCCGCCTTACTACGGATGCATTCTGTATGGGCGCGCGCGCGGTCCGTCATCCGTTATAACAAACATATTTATTTTAAATAAAATATACTACCGATTGTAACCACCAGAGAGATAATATTACATATATATATTATATATACATATACAAATAATAAATATTGGCACAAACAAACAAACAAACAAACAAACAAAAACGAGCACGGACGATGTACGTACGCGTACACGTGCTGCGTCTCATGGGACCGCTCGTAGGAAGGCCGAGCGGTCCTCAGTCACCCGCCATCTGAAATGTTTGTTGATGCGGTGTGGCACTGGGTGTTCGCATCTCGAGATTCGAGAAAGTACAACAAACACGATAATAATGTGCGTTGTATGTGTATCTTATCGACGAGAGATCCGTCACCTTGCTTTTACATATAAAAATATATATATATATATATATTAATATAATACATTGTGCGATATGTACGAAGACATATGTCGAGAAAACACACGTTGGGTGTTCGCATCTCGAATTGCCGAGATCCGTCATCTGTTTTTGTACCGGGCACCCTGGTTTTGTTACGGTTGTTTTATAACGCTTCACTGTGTAAATTCAACTGTAAAATGGGTTTTGAATGTATTTCGCCCGGCCACACTTTATTTCTCGAAAATGTCGACAATTTTTCTGTTTACGACGATAAAACACAATAGTATCCGCCTGTTGGAGAAAAAGTATATGCGCAGTTAGTATTTGGGGGATGTGTCGGAGTCGTGGTCCGGTATCAGTGGTACCGTTCGCCCGGACACAAGCGGTGAGTGTTGTACACAAACACGCGCGCACACTTGGTCATCGCCGGTGTAATAACCAACCGCGCCGAGAGCGCGGGGCGGTCCTGTGCCAGTGGTGTACTCACGAACGCACGCTTGTTCGGCGATTCGAGACGACGATTCCAAGGAATACACGACTCTGGCCGCTAGTCACACACCACCACTAGTAGTAGTAGTAGGTGTATGGCCCGGCGCCTCCTCGAAAACTGTCCGTTGCGAAAATTTTGTCGACAGTGGGTGAACGTGCACGCACACATTTCACACACATTATTAATAATGTCAGTCACCAAGTGTTGTAGAATACAAGATCGGAGGTTCGCCTCTGACTCGTTTCTCAAAACGCTCTAGTACACTACCCTGAACGGTGAATCACTTGGCTCGTGGGTCGATGAAGAACGCAGCTAATTGCGCGTCTTATTGTGAACTGCAGGATACATGAACATCGACATTTCGAACGCACATTGCGGTCCTTGGATACTGTTCCTGGACCATTCCTGGCTGAGGGTCGTTTCTATTTCCAAGACTGTCCGGTTCTCTAACGCACTGTCCGTGGCACTTTCGCGCTGAAAAACGCTCGTGGTGTGTGTGATGTGCGTTTGTGGGGAACGTCGGGACCAAATTGGAGGTTCGCTGTTTTTCGTCTCGACGAAAGATCCGTCCTCTTAAATCAAAAACTGTCGTTTGACTAAACGAACGAACGAACCGTGTTTTCGCTTGCGTTAACACACGCTAGAGAGAGGTGAGGTCGTCCTTACCGGCGTACAGACGAGATGATCGTCGTCGTCGTCGACGTCTCGAGACACTCGAGATGAGGCGATGTGACGGTCGTCAAGTTCGTCCGCGGAGAACACCGGTCGTCGTTTCCTAGAAAAAATATATATATTATATATGTATATGAAATTCTGAGGACGTCTGGCCGTGCGTGTACACCGTGTGTTTACGCGTTTGAGCGTTCCGCACCGCACACTCTCTTAACATATATATATACACATATATTTGATTCAGACCTCAGAGCAGGTGGGAGTACCCGCTGAATTTAAGCATATTACTAAGCGGTGGAAAAGAAACTAACCAGGATTCCCTTAGTAGCGGCGAGCGAACAGGGAAAAGCCCAGCACCGAATCCCGCGGCCGTCTTACGCGTTGTCGCCGGGAAATGTGGTGTTAGGGAGGATCCGTCATCCCGAGGTCGTACGGTGCGTCCAAGTCCTTCTTGAACGGGGCCACTACCCATAGAGGGTGCCAGGCCCGTAGCGATCGCCGTCGACAGCGGGAGGATCTCTCCTCAGAGTCGGGTTGCTTGAGAGTGCAGCCCTAAGTGGGTGGTAAACTCCATCTAAGGCTAAATATAACCACGAGACCGATAGCGAACAAGTACCGTGAGGGAAAGTTGAAAAGAACTTTGAAGAGAGAGTTCAATAGTACGTGAAACCGTTCAGGGGTAAACCTGAGAAACCCGAAAGGTCGAATGGGGAGATTCAGCGTGTCTCGTCTGCTCTGGAGTGTTGGGCGCTTGTGAGACGGTCACGGACCTCGGTCCGACGATCGCTCCGTCCTCTCTCTGTTTTCGGGGTGACGAACTCGTGCACTTCTCCCCTAGTAGGACGTCGCGACCCGTTGGGTGCAGGCCTAAGGATCGGGGTGGAGACCGAGTGGCGCCTTCGGGCCGTTTCCGTTCGGACCCCCGTCTCCCGGCCTGCTCGCCCGACGGTATAGCAGTGGCGCGGGGCCGCGATACTTAATTCGCGTCCGGCCCGTCGCAAGTGCTTGCGGATATCTGGTGGGCGTCTGGGGACTCGTGCCTCGACTCCGCCGGACCCGTTCGACTGCTGGCGACGGTGTCCTCGGACAGACTCCGTTTATACGCCCGTCGGCGACGCTTTAGCTTTGGGTACTTTCAGGACCCGTCTTGAAACACGGACCAAGGAGTCTAGCATGTTCGCGAGTCATTGGGACTTAGCGAAACCTAAAGGCGTAATGAAAGTGAAGGCCGTGCCTAGCGCGTGCCTAGGGAAGACGTGCGGGACTACGATCCCGCGCTGCACTCCCGGGGCGTCTCGTGCTCATTGCGAGCTGAGGCGCACCAAGAGCGTACATGCTGGGACCCGAAAGATGGTGAACTATGCCTGGTCAGGACGAAGTCAGGGGAAACCCTGATGGAGGTCCGTAGCGATTCTGACGTGCAAATCGATCGTCGGAACTGGGTATAGGGGCGAAAGACCAATCGAACTATCTAGTAGCTGGTTCCCTCCGAAGTTTCCCTCAGGATAGCTGGCGCTCCGGTGAGCGAGTCTCATCCGGTAAAGCGAATGATTAGAGGCATTGGGGTCGAAACGACCTCAACCTATTCTCAAACTTTAAATGGGTGAGATCTCCGGCTTGCTCAAACGATGAAGCCGCGAGATCGGATCAGAGTGCCAAGTGGGCCACTTTTGGTAAGCAGAACTGGCGCTGTGGGATGAACCAAACGTCGAGTTAAAGCGCCTAAATTAACGCTTATGGGATACCATGAAAGGTGTTGGTAACTTAAGACATCAGGACGGTGGCCATGGAAGTCGGAATCCGCCAAGGAGTGTGTAACAACTCACCTGACGAAGTTACTAGCCCTGAAAATGGATGGCGCTAAAGCGTTATGCTTATACTCGACCGTCAGCGGCATGTGCGGTGTACGGCCACTACTCGTAGTGGCCGGCCATGAAGCCCTGACGAGTAGGAGGGTCGCGGCGGTGTGCGCAGAAGGATTGGGCGTGGGCCCGTCTGGAGCCGCCGTCGGTGCAGATCTTGGTGGTAGTAGCAAATACTCCAGCGAGGCCCTGGAGGACTGACGTGGAGAAGGGTTTCGTGTGAACAGCCGTTGCACACGAGTCAGTCGATCCTAA
>CAXAKX010000532.1:42500-67500 GCA_963969525.1 Ontholestes murinus | reverse complement strand
TACACCTCGAAAATATGCATTCATTTATTCATATATTTAAAGAAATTAAAATTGATAATTTTTTTTGATGATGATGTGATGATGTGTGTGTGTATAGAGCAGAGACGCCGAAAATCGTCGGGTCGGTCTCTGTTCGCGCACATCAGTTCACATAATATATTTTCATCATCGAGAGAGAGAGACACACACAAAAATAAAAAAAAAAAACCACCACACACAGACTATCTCGTTCGATCTTATCATCGCATGTTGTTGTGAAAGAAGAAAACGAGTGTTGTGAGTGTTGTGTGTGTGGAGAAAAAGAGGCGACTAATAAAACCATTACTACTTCTTACATTAGTTTAGTTGTACAGTTAATGGGCGGCAGGTACACCTATTTTTATTAACAACACAAAAATTTATTTTAACAACGAACGAAAGGAGAAGAGTACATTGTACACATTTTTTTTTTTTTAACAAAAATAATGTGGGTGTTCTTAAAATTATTACGAACGAAAAATGTTAATAAATTAATAAAATATTTATTTCATCCATCATCATACCAGTTTTATTCAGCCACAGCAGTTAAACATAAAATAACAATAATATAAATAATAAATAAAAATATTAATTGATGATATGATGATATATAATAATAATGCTGCTGATAAAAATTACAATGGATAAACGATATTTTTTTTTTAAATGATCGATGGGCGTTATTCTGTACACGAATGGACATCAGATCTGCGGCCGTTATTCGGTACACGAATAGGGATCACATTTGCGGCCGCTATTCGGTACGTAAAGTGATATAATTAATTACCGTTTTTCTGTACCCATATCCGTAACGAATGTATGTTAAATAAGGCGTGAGTGGTGGTTAAATTTCGCAATTTTCACACTTACCACCAGTGTTTCCTTTCGTTTCGAACGAGCGAATGGACGAATTTTATATTATCGTATAGTAAAAGAACTTTCGACAGTCATCCGGTACCGGTGTGCGATTGACATATATGTGGCGGCCGGTGGGTCGATGTGCACGATGCTAAAAGCGAAATTTCGATCGACACGAAATAATTTCGAAATTTTTACCACGGTTCGCATTTATTTCCGCTCGTCGATGTGTCCTTTCGTATCGCGTAAGCGAATTAACGAATATTATATTTTAATATTATAAAAATAATTTCGACAAGAAATAATTTCGAAACTTTTACCACGGTTCGCAATTTATTTCCGCTCGTCGATCTTTTTTCCTTACGTTTCGTGCGAGCGAACGAACGAACGAACGAATATTATATTATCGAATGATAAAAGAAATTTCGACAGTCATTCTGTACCGGTGTGGCGGTCGGTCGGTGTGCACGGTGCGAAAAGCGAAATTTCGATCGACACGAAATAATTACGAAATTTTTACCACGGTTCGCATTTATTTCCGCTCGTCGATGTGTCCTTTCGTATCGCGTAAGCGAATTAACGAATATTATATTTTAATATAATAAAAATAATTTCTGCCGTTATTCGGTACCTATGTACGAAAAACCTATATGTGGCGGTCGGTCGGTCGGTGTGCACGGAGCTAAAACCGAAATTTCGACAAGAAATAATTTCGAAATAATTTCGAAACTTTTACCACGGTTCGCAATTTATTTCCGCTCGTCGATCTTTTTTCCTTACGTTTCGTGCGAGCGAACGAACGAACGAACGAATATTATATTATCGAATGATAAAAGAAATTTCGACAGTCATTCTGTACCGGTGTGGCGGTCGGTCGGTGTGCACGGTGCGAAAAGCGAAATTTCGATCGACACGAAATAATTACGAAATTTTTACCACGGTTCGCATTTATTTCCGCTCGTCGATGTGTCCTTTCGTATCGCGTAAGCGAATTAACGCATATTATATTTTAATATTATAAAAATAATTTCGACAAGAAATAATTTCGAAACTTTTACCACGGTTCGCAATTAATTTCCGCTCGTCGATCTTTTTTCCTTACGTTTCCTGCGAGCGAGCGAACGAACGAATATTATATTATCGAATGATAAAAGAAATTTCGACAGTCATTCTGTACCGGTGTGGCGGTCGGTCGGTGTGCACGGTGCGAAAAGCGAAATTTCGATCGACACGAAATAATTACGAAATTTTTACCACGGTTCACATTTATTTCCGCTCGTCGATGTGTCCTTTCGTATCGCGTAAGCGAATTAACGAAAATTTTATTTTAATAAAATAAAAATAATTTCTGCCGTTATTCTGTACATGTGTACGAAAAATATATATGTGAGGCGGTCGGTCGGTGTGCACGATGCCAAAAGCGTTATTCGGTACGGGCGTGCGAAATAATTGTACGCGGCGGTCGGTCGGTGTGCACGATGCTAAAAGCGTTACTCGGTACCTGTGTGCGAAAAACCTAAAGTCGAACGTTTTGACTTCGGTCCGCTTTATTTCCACTCGCCGATCTGTCCTTTCGCATCGCGTAAGCGAATTAACGAAAATTTTATTTTAATAAAATAAAAATAATTTCTGCCGTTATTCCGTACCTATGTACGAAAAATATATATGTGAGGCGGTCGGTCGGTGTGCACGATGCCAAAAGCGTTATTCGGTACGGGCGTGCGAAATAATTGTACGCGGCGGTCGGTCGGTGTGCACGATGCTAAAAGCGTTATTCGGTACCTGTGTGCGAAAAACCTAAAGTCGAACGTTTTCACTTCGGTCCGCTTTATTTCCACTCGCCGATCTGTCCTTTCGCATCGCGTAAGCGAATTAACGAAAATTTTATTTTAATAAAATAAAAATAATTTCTGCCGTTATTCCGTACCTATGTACGAAAAATATATATGTGAGGCGGTCGGTCGGTGTGCACGATGCCAAAAGCGTTATTCGGTACGGGCGTGCGAAATAATTGTACGCGGCGGTCGGTCGGTGTGCACGATGCTAAAAGCGTTACTCGGTACCTGTGTGCGAAAAACCTAAAGTCGAACGTTTTGACTTCGGTCCGCTTTATTTCCACTCGCCGATCTGTCCTTTCGCATCGCGTAAGCGAATTAACGAAAATTTTATTTTAATAAAATAAAAATAATTTCTGCCGTTATTCCGTACCTATGTACGAAAAATATATATGTGAGGCGGTCGGTCGGTGTGCACGATGCCAAAAGCGTTATTCGGTACGGGCGTGCGAAATAATTGTACGCGGCGGTCGGTCGGTGTGCACGATGCTAAAAGCGTTATTCGGTACCTGTGTGCGAAAAACCTAAAGTCGAACGTTTTCACTTCGGTCCGCTTTATTTCCACTCGCCGATCTGTCCTTTCGCATCGCGTAAGCGAATTAACGAAAATTTTATTTTAATAAAATAAAAATAATTTCTGCCGTTATTCCGTACCTATGTACGAAAAATATATATGTGAGGCGGTCGGTCGGTGTGCACGATGCCAAAAGCGTTATTCGGTACGGGCGTGCGAAATAATTGTACGCGGCGGTCGGTCGGTGTGCACGATGCTAAAAGCGTTATTCGGTACCTGTGTGCGAAAAACCTAAAGTCGAACGTTTTGACTTCGGTCCGCTTTATTTCCACTCGCCGATCTGTCCTTTCGCATCGCGTAAGCGAATTAACGAAAATTTTATTTTAATAAAATAAAAATAATTTCTGCCGTTATTCCGTACCTATGTACGAAAAATATATATGTGAGGCGGTCGGTCGGTGTGCACGATGCCAAAAGCGTTATTCGGTACGGGCGTGCGAAATAATTGTACGCGGCGGTCGGTCGGTGTGCACGATGCTAAAAGCGTTATTCGGTACCTGTGTGCGAAAAACCTAAAGTCGAACGTTTTCACTTCGGTCCGCTTTATTTCCACTCGCCGATCTGTCCTTTCGAATCGCGTAAGCGAATTAACGAAAATTTTATTTTAATAAAATAAAAATAATTTCTGCCGTTATTCCGTACCTATGTACGAAAAATATATATGTGAGGCGGTCGGTCGGTGTGCACGATGCCAAAAGCGTTATTCGGTACGGGCGTGCGAAATAATTGTACGCGGCGGTCGGTCGGTGTGCACGATGCTAAAAGCGTTATTCGGTACCTGTGTGCGAAAAACCTAAAGTCGAACGTTTTCACTTCGGTCCGCTTTATTTCCACTCGCCGATCTGTCCTTTCGCATCGCGTAAGCGAATTAACGAAAATTTTATTTTATTAAAATAAAAATAATTTCTGCCGTTATTCGGTACCTGTGTACGAAAAACATATATATGAGGCGGTCGGTCGGTGCGAATAAGCGAATTGACGAAAATTTTATTTTAATATAATAAAAATAATTTCTGCCGTTATTCGGTACCTGTGTACGAAAAACATATATATGAGGCGGTCGGTCGGTGCGAATAAGCGAATTGACGAAAATTTTATTTTAATAAAATAAAAATAATTTCTGCCGTTATTCCGTACCTATGTACGAAAAATATATATGTGAGGCGGTCGGTCGGTGTGCACGATGCCAAAAGCGTTATTCGGTACGGGCGTGCGAAATAATTGTACGCGGCGGTCGGTCGGTGCGCACGATGCTAAAAGCGTTATTCGGTACCTGTGTGCGAAAAACCTAAAGTCGAACGTTTTCACTTCGGTCCGCTTTATTTCCACTCGCCGATCTGTCCTTTCGCATCGTGTAAGCGAATTAACGAAAATTTTATTTTATGAAAATAAAAATAATTTCTGCCGTTATTCGGTACCTGTGTACGAAAAACATATATATGAGGCGGTCGGTCGGTGCGAATAAGCGAATTGACGAAAATTTTATTTTATTAAAATAAAAATAATTTCTGCCGTTATTCGGTACCTATGTACGAAAAATATATATGTGAGGCGGTCGGTCGGTGTGCACGATGCCAAAAGCGTTATTCGGTACGGGCGTGCGAAATAATTGTACGCGGCGGTCGGTCGGTGTGCACGATGCTAAAAGCGTTATTCGGTACCTGTGTGCGAAAAACCTAAAGTCGAACGTTTTCACTTCGGTCCGCTTTATTTCCACTCGCCGATCTGTCCTTTCGCATCGTGTAAGCGAATTAACGAAAATTTTATTTTATTAAAATAAAAATAATTTCTGCCGTTATTCGGTACCTGTGTACGAAAAACATATATATGAGGCGGTCGGTCGGTGCGAATAAGCGAATTGACGAAAATTTTATTTTATTAAAATAAAAATAATTTCTGCCGTTATTCGGTACCTGTGTACGAAAAACATATATATGAGGCGGTCGGTCGGTGCGAATAAGCGAATTGACGAAAATTTTATTTTATTAAAATAAAAATAATTTCTGCCGTTATTCGGTACCTGTGTACGAAAAACATATATATTAGGCGGTCGGTCGGTGCGAATAAGCGAATTGACGAAAATTTTATTTTAATATAATAAAAATAATTTCTGCCGTTATTCGGTACCTGTGTACGAAAAACATATATATGAGGCGGTCGGTCGGTGTGCACGATGCTAAAAGCGTTATTCGGTACGGGCGGGCGAAAAACTTATATGCGGCGGTCGGTCGGTGTGCACGATGCCGAGAGCGTTATTCGGTACCTGTGTGCGAGAGACATATATATATGGTGGTGCACGGTGCGATGAGCGAATTTTCATTTTACGCAAATAAAGTCGAGTATTACGCTTCGTTTCGTCTTGTTTCACACACAAATGATATTTTCGGGCAGTGCTAAGTGGAAAAATAAAAATAAAATTTCTCGCCGTTATTCTGTACAAATATGCATCAAACAGCTGTATGGGCGGTGCAGGTCGAAAGCGTTATTCGGTACCGGTGTGCGAAAAACCTAATGTCGAACGTTTTAACGTCGGTCCGCTTTATTTCCACTCGCCGATGTGTCCTTTCGTATCGAGTAAGCGAATTAACGAAAATTTTATTTTAATAAAATAAAAATAATTTCTGCCGTTATTCGATACCTATGTACGAGAAACATATATATGAGGCGGTCGGTCGGTCGGTCGGTCGGCGCGCACGATGCTAAAAGCGTTATTCGGTACGGGCGTGCGAAAAACTTAAATGCGGCGGTCGGTCGGTGCGCACGATGCCGAAAGCGTTATTCGGTACCTGTGTGCGAGAGACATATATATGGTGGTGCACGGTGCGATGAGCGAATTTTCGATTTACGCAAATAAAGTCGAGTATTACGCTTCGTTTCGTCTTGTTTCACACACAAATGATATTTTCGGGCAGCGCTAGGTGGAAAAATAAAAATTTAATTTCTCGCCGTTATTCTGTACAAATATGCATCAAACAGCTATATGGGTGGTGCAGGTCGTTCGGGTGAAAAGTGGAAGATTGAAAAAGAACGACCAGGCGAGCAGTATATGTATATATATCGCAAAGAAACGCCGAAATAAATATCCTTTTGGCTTTAATAAACCGTCGCATGGGTAAAATAAAATTTTTAACAAATTTTTGCCCTATGCGACGGACGGAGAGACGAACGACGAACAACGGCGGGCGACGACACACGGCAACGGGCGACGACACAACAACCAGTGTAGTGTAATGCCATTATATACGTTACGTGTAATAAGTCGGCCGGCGTGTTTTTAGTTTTTATCTCTTGTGGGGGAACGCGAGGTCTCAGTGTGTTCACCAAGCTGCTACTTCTCTAGTATTATATATAATATATAATAAGAAGATGTGTGTGGTTTTGCGTGTTCGGTGTGCCTCATATAATCGTTCCCCATCATATTAAAACACATAAAATATCATCATCGTCTGTTGAAAATAAAATCACGGCCTCACGTGTCTGGACAGTTCGATGTATTTAATATAAAACGACGACGAACCGGAGAGACGAACGACGAACAACGGCGGGCGACGACACACGGCAACGGGCGACGACACAACAACCAGTGTAGTGTAATGCCATTATATACGTTACGTGTAATAAGTCGGCCGGCGTGTTTTTAGTTTTTATCTCTTGTGGGGGAACGCGAGGTCTCAGTGTGTTCACCAAGCTGCTACTTCTCTAGTATTATATATAATATATAATAAGAAGATGTGTGTGGTTTTGCGTGTTCGGTGTGCCTCATATAATCGTTCCCCATCATATTAATACACATAAAATATCATCATCGTCTGTTGAAAATAAAATCACGGCCTCACGTGTCTGGACAGTTCGATGTATTTAATAAAACGACGACGAACCGGAGAGACGAACGACGAACAACGGCGGGCGACGACACACGGCAACGGGCGACACAACAACACCAGTGTAGTAGTGTAATGCCATTATATACGTTACGTGTAATAAGTCGGCCGGCGTGTTTTTAGTTTTTATCTCTTGTGGGGGAACGCGAGGTCTCAGTGTGTTCACCAAGCTGCTACTTCTCTAGTATTATATATAATATATAATAAGAAGATGTGTGTGGTTTTGCGTGTTCGGTGTGCCTCATATAATCGTTCCCCATCATATTAATACACATAAAATATCATCATCGTCTGTTGAAAATAAAATCACGGCCTCACGTGTCTGGACAGTTCGATGTATTTAATAAAACGACGACGAAACCGGAGAGACGAACGAGGAACAACGGCGGGCGACGACACACGGCAACGGGCGACACAACAACACCAGTGTAGTAGTGTAATGCCATTATATACGTTACGTGTAATAAGTCGGCCGGCGTGTTTTTAGTTTTATCTCTTGTTTGGGGGAACGCCGAGGTCTCAGTGTTGCACCAATCTGCTACTCTATTATAATATATAATAAGATGTGTGTGGTTTGTGTGTCGGTTGTGCCTCATACAAAAATCGTTCCCCGTATTTTACTACATATATAAATATATATCATCATCGTGTTATTATCGTCTGTTGAAAATAAAATCACGGCCTCGCCGTGTCTGGACAGTTCGATGTTTTAATAAAACGAGACGCGAGAAATCAGTTGCCGCCCTAAGAAATTTTTTTCTTGTCTCTCACCCACCATATATATATACCGTCTGTTGAATATAAAATCACGGCCTCGCCGTGTCCGGACAGTTCGGTGTTGAAAACTCTAACAGGTAGTTTGAACCTGTCCGAATAGCACGTTCGCGGGACCCATTTCGTATATTCGTTTATGCGTATGGCCCTTATGCGAGCAACATGTAGACTGAACATGTAATATTTTTAAAGTAGCGGTGCGTAAAAACTCCGTGAAAATTCAAATGCAATAACTCACCGAATTCCGAGCGAGAATGAAAACTTATGTTGATTGAAATATATATATCATCATAAAGTCAGACGTTCGGGGGACCCGAGCGCGTGGTCCCCTTGGCCGAGACGATGATTTTCAATCTAACGAACAATGATGTTTTTTGTAGTGTGTGTAAGCCTTGGCGAGATGTGAAATTTATAAAATTTCTCTTCTCTCTCATGCCATATATATGATATATTGATGCATTTCGGAGTTGTGTGGACCGAGAGTCTCTCCACTCCTATTCTTGGTGTTCACACCGCCGGCCGGCCGCCGTGTGCTCGTGTACATGTGCCGTCGTGTGCTGACGTGTGTGTCTCCGGGCGCATTATCAAACAAAAAAATTCGTGGGTCTGCATAAATGTGTGAACGTCTAGTCGCAATATCGCCGTAGCACAACCGCCGCCCCGCGTTTCGTGTCTTTTACACAAGTTGCATCACGTCCACCGTCTTGACCCCGCCACAGGGGCGGGATAGGTGTTTTACTGGCGTGCTCTGTATACCAATGGAGTGACACGTTAACGTCGGGGGTCCGTGCACGCGTAAACCGGGATATGTGCGATGTTCCGTTCAGCAGAGAGCAGAATTACGAATTCTTGGTGTTCACACCGCCGGCCGGCCGCCGTGTGCTCGTGTACATGTGCCGTCGTGTGCTCACGTGTGTGTCTCCGGGCGCATTATCAAACAAAAAAAGTCGTGGGTCTGCATAAATGTGTGAACGTCTAGTCGTAATATCGCCGTAGCACAACCGCCGCCCCGCGTTTCGTGTCTTTTACACAAGTTGCATCACGTCCACCGTCTTGACCCCGCCACAGGGGCGGGATAGGTGTTTTACTGGCGTGCTCTGTATACCAATGGAGTGACACGTTAACGTCGGGGGTCCGTGCACGCGTAAACCGGGATATGTGCGATGTTCCGTTCAGCAGAGCAGAATTTCGAACCACCTCTTTATTATAAATAAATGAGCTCGTCGTTACACCGGGCGCGCGCGCGCGTAAGCGCCGCCGCTCGAGTGTGCGCGACTAAACACAGCTCCCTGGTTGATCCTGCCAGTAGTCATATGCTTGTCTCAAAGATTAAGCCATGCATGTCTCAGTACAAGCCAAATTAAGGTGAAACCGCGAAAGGCTCATTAAATCAGTTATGGTTCCTTAGATCGTACCACTTATCCTTGGATAACTGTGGTAATTCTAGAGCTAATACATGCAAACAGAGTTCCGACCGGAGACGGAAGGAGCGCTTTTATTAGATCAAAACCAATCGGTGTCGGACGCGAGTCCGTTCATCGTACAACTTGGTGAATCTGAATAACTTATTGCTGATCGCACGGTCTCGCACCGGCGACGCATCTTTCAAATGTCTGCCTTATCAACTGTCGATGGTAGGTTCTGCGCCTACCATGGTTGTAACGGGTAACGGGGAATCAGGGTTCGATTCCGGAGAGGGAGCCTGAGAAACGGCTACCACATCCAAGGAAGGCAGCAGGCGCGCAAATTACCCACTCCCGGCACGGGGAGGTAGTGACGAAAAATAACGATACGGGACTCATCCGAGGCCCCGTAATCGGAATGAGAACACTCTAAACCTTTTAACGAGGATCAATTGGAGGGCCAGTCTGGTGCCAGCAGCCGCGGTAATTCCAGCTCCAATAGCGTATATTAAAGTTGTTGCGGTTAAAAAGCTCGTAGTCGAATCTGTGTCCCGCGCCGCCGGTTCATCGCTCGCGGTGTCCAACTGGCGTGCCCGCGGGACGTCCTGCCGGTGAGCTTAGCCCGCGAGGGCGGCTCAACTTGAAATCCCATCGCGGTGCTCTTCACTGAGTGTCGAGGTGGGCCGGCACGTTTACTTTGAACAAATTAGAGTGCTTAAAGCAGGCTAAAACTTCGCCTGAATACTTAGTGCATGGAATAATAGAATAGGACCTCGGTTCTATTTTGTTGGTTTTCGGAACCCCGAGGTAATGATTAATAGGAACGGATGGGGGCATTCGTATTGCGACGTTAGAGGTGAAATTCTTGGATCGTCGCAAGACGGACTAAAGCGAAAGCATTTGCCAAAAACGTTTTCATTGATCAAGAACGAAAGTTAGAGGTTCGAAGGCGATCAGATACCGCCCTAGTTCTAACCATAAACGATGCCAGCCAGCGATCCGCCGACGTTCCTCCGATGACTCGGCGGGCAGCTTCCGGGAAACCAAAGCTTTTGGGTTCCGGGGGAAGTATGGTTGCAAAGCTGAAACTTAAAGGAATTGACGGAAGGGCACCACCAGGAGTGGAGCCTGCGGCTTAATTTGACTCAACACGGGAAACCTCACCAGGCCCAGACACCGGAAGGATTGACAGATTGAGAGCTCTTTCTTGATTCGGTGGGTGGTGGTGCATGGCCGTTCTTAGTTGGTGGAGTGATCTGTCAGGTTAATTCCGATAACGAACGAGACTCTAGCCTGCTAACTAGGCGTACTTTCGACATCTCAAAGGTCGGCGTCGGTATCGTCACGGTCGTGCAAACGGTCGTGCGTGCCGCTCGTTTGATTTTTACTGTCGGCGTACAATCAATTCTTCTTAGAGGGACAAGTGGCTTTTAGCCGCACGAGAATGAGCAATAACAGGTCTGTGATGCCCTTAGATGTTCTGGGCCGCACGCGCGCTACACTGAAGGAGACAGCGTGTCCTCCCTGGCCGAAAGGTCCGGGTAACCCGCTGAACCTCCTTCGTGCTAGGGATTGGGGCTTGCAATTGTTCCCCATGAACGAGGAATTCCCAGTAAGCGCGAGTCATAAGCTCGCGTTGATTACGTCCCTGCCCTTTGTACACACCGCCCGTCGCTACTACCGATTGAATGATTTAGTGAGGTCTTCGGACCGGTACTCGGTGACGTTTCGACGTTCGTCGATGTTGCTGGGAAGATGACCAAACTTGATCATTTAGAGGAAGTAAAAGTCGTAACAAGGTTTCCGTAGGTGAACCTGCGGAAGGATCATTAACGTATTTTTGTGTCGCACAATATATGTGTGTACGCGAAACAGATACACTGACGATCTGACGTTCGGCTTCTCGCATCTGAAAAACTCGTATATTTATATACGTAGAACTGATGCGTCGAAGCGTATTACTCACACTGTATTTTTGTACACACAACAACACACTGTGTGTGTACTCTATATACGAACCGGACGTTCGCATCTCTCTCGTTTTGACCGACCGATCGACGATATCATACCAGATATGATATATCCGATCTCGGTTGACTCGTGTGGCTGATCCGTCGTCTGTTTGAAAGAAACATAAAAAGACACTGAAGTTTTGGGAGTATATATCCCATTCTTCCAGAGAGGGATGCTCGCATCGCGCCGCCTTACTACGGATGCATTCTGTATGGGCGCGCGCGCGGTCCGTCATCCGTTATAACAAACATATTTATTTTAAATAAAATATACTACCGATTGTAACCACCAGAGAGATAATATTACATATATATATTATATATACATATACAAATAATAAATATTGGCACAAACAAACAAACAAACAAACAAACAAAAACGAGCACGGACGATGTACGTACGCGTACACGTGCTGCGTCTCATGGGACCGCTCGTAGGAAGGCCGAGCGGTCCTCAGTCACCCGCCATCTGAAATGTTTGTTGATGCGGTGTGGCACTGGGTGTTCGCATCTCGAGATTCGAGAAAGTACAACAAACACGATAATAATGTGCGTTGTATGTGTATCTTATCGACGAGAGATCCGTCACCTTGCTTTTACATATAAAAATATATATATATATATATATTAATATAATACATTGTGCGATATGTACGAAGACATATGTCGAGAAAACACACGTTGGGTGTTCGCATCTCGAATTGCCGAGATCCGTCATCTGTTTTTGTACCGGGCACCCTGGTTTTGTTACGGTTGTTTTATAACGCTTCACTGTGTAAATTCAACTGTAAAATGGGTTTTGAATGTATTTCGCCCGGCCACACTTTATTTCTCGAAAATGTCGACAATTTTTCTGTTTACGACGATAAAACACAATAGTATCCGCCTGTTGGAGAAAAAGTATATGCGCAGTTAGTATTTGGGGGATGTGTCGGAGTCGTGGTCCGGTATCAGTGGTACCGTTCGCCCGGACACAAGCGGTGAGTGTTGTACACAAACACGCGCGCACACTTGGTCATCGCCGGTGTAATAACCAACCGCGCCGAGAGCGCGGGGCGGTCCTGTGCCAGTGGTGTACTCACGAACGCACGCTTGTTCGGCGATTCGAGACGACGATTCCAAGGAATACACGACTCTGGCCGCTAGTCACACACCACCACTAGTAGTAGTAGTAGGTGTATGGCCCGGCGCCTCCTCGAAAACTGTCCGTTGCGAAAATTTTGTCGACAGTGGGTGAACGTGCACGCACACATTTCACACACATTATTAATAATGTCAGTCACCAAGTGTTGTAGAATACAAGATCGGAGGTTCGCCTCTGACTCGTTTCTCAAAACGCTCTAGTACACTACCCTGAACGGTGAATCACTTGGCTCGTGGGTCGATGAAGAACGCAGCTAATTGCGCGTCTTATTGTGAACTGCAGGATACATGAACATCGACATTTCGAACGCACATTGCGGTCCTTGGATACTGTTCCTGGACCATTCCTGGCTGAGGGTCGTTTCTATTTCCAAGACTGTCCGGTTCTCTAACGCACTGTCCGTGGCACTTTCGCGCTGAAAAACGCTCGTGGTGTGTGTGATGTGCGTTTGTGGGGAACGTCGGGACCAAATTGGAGGTTCGCTGTTTTTCGTCTCGACGAAAGATCCGTCCTCTTAAATCAAAAACTGTCGTTTGACTAAACGAACGAACGAACCGTGTTTTCGCTTGCGTTAACACACGCTAGAGAGAGGTGAGGTCGTCCTTACCGGCGTACAGACGAGATGATCGTCGTCGTCGTCGACGTCTCGAGACACTCGAGATGAGGCGATGTGACGGTCGTCAAGTTCGTCCGCGGAGAACACCGGTCGTCGTTTCCTAGAAAAAATATATATATTATATATGTATATGAAATTCTGAGGACGTCTGGCCGTGCGTGTACACCGTGTGCTTACGCGTTTGAGCGTTCCGCACCGCACACTCTCTTAACATATATATATACACATATATTTGATTCAGACCTCAGAGCAGGTGGGAGTACCCGCTGAATTTAAGCATATTACTAAGCGGTGGAAAAGAAACTAACCAGGATTCCCTTAGTAGCGGCGAGCGAACAGGGAAAAGCCCAGCACCGAATCCCGCGGCCGTCTTACGCGTTGTCGCCGGGAAATGTGGTGTTAGGGAGGATCCGTCATCCCGAGGTCGTACGGTGCGTCCAAGTCCTTCTTGAACGGGGCCACTACCCATAGAGGGTGCCAGGCCCGTAGCGATCGCCGTCGACAGCGGGAGGATCTCTCCTCAGAGTCGGGTTGCTTGAGAGTGCAGCCCTAAGTGGGTGGTAAACTCCATCTAAGGCTAAATATAACCACGAGACCGATAGCGAACAAGTACCGTGAGGGAAAGTTGAAAAGAACTTTGAAGAGAGAGTTCAATAGTACGTGAAACCGTTCAGGGGTAAACCTGAGAAACCCGAAAGGTCGAATGGGGAGATTCAGCGTGTCTCGTCTGCTCTGGAGTGTTGGGCGCTTGTGAGACGGTCACGGACCTCGGTCCGACGATCGCTCCGTCCTCTCTCTGTTTTCGGGGTGACGAACTCGTGCACTTCTCCCCTAGTAGGACGTCGCGACCCGTTGGGTGCAGGCCTAAGGATCGGGGTGGAGACCGAGTGGCGCCTTCGGGCCGTTTCCGTTCGGACCCCCGTCTCCCGGCCTGCTCGCCCGACGGTATAGCAGTGGCGCGGGGCCGCGATACTTAATTCGCGTCCGGCCCGTCGCAAGTGCTTGCGGATATCTGGTGGGCGTCTGGGGACTCGTGCCTCGACTCCGCCGGACCCGTTCGACTGCTGGCGACGGTGTCCTCGGACAGACTCCGTTTATACGCCCGTCGGCGACGCTTTAGCTTTGGGTACTTTCAGGACCCGTCTTGAAACACGGACCAAGGAGTCTAGCATGTTCGCGAGTCATTGGGACTTAGCGAAACCTAAAGGCGTAATGAAAGTGAAGGCCGTGCCTAGCGCGTGCCTAGGGAAGACGTGCGGGACTACGATCCCGCGCTGCACTCCCGGGGCGTCTCGTGCTCATTGCGAGCTGAGGCGCACCAAGAGCGTACATGCTGGGACCCGAAAGATGGTGAACTATGCCTGGTCAGGACGAAGTCAGGGGAAACCCTGATGGAGGTCCGTAGCGATTCTGACGTGCAAATCGATCGTCGGAACTGGGTATAGGGGCGAAAGACCAATCGAACTATCTAGTAGCTGGTTCCCTCCGAAGTTTCCCTCAGGATAGCTGGCGCTCCGGTGAGCGAGTCTCATCCGGTAAAGCGAATGATTAGAGGCATTGGGGTCGAAACGACCTCAACCTATTCTCAAACTTTAAATGGGTGAGATCTCCGGCTTGCTCAAACGATGAAGCCGCGAGATCGGATCAGAGTGCCAAGTGGGCCACTTTTGGTAAGCAGAACTGGCGCTGTGGGATGAACCAAACGTCGAGTTAAAGCGCCTAAATTAACGCTTATGGGATACCATGAAAGGTGTTGGTAACTTAAGACATTATTTATTTATAAAGCATTACATGATGTATAGCTTATTTTAACTTAAAATTAACTTAAATCTACCCTCCCGCAGGTTAAAGAATAGGTAAAATAAATATCCCTCGTTTTGTAAATCTTTATTCCGCCCAGTACAAATTCCCCGTATAAACATCCATAATAAAACACCCCCTCAATATATAGAATTTATTTCACCCTCTCCCGCAAAACACATAAATACATTAAAATCAATTTAGCCGTTCTTCTTTCTTATATCTCTTCTCATCACTGGTCCTCTTCTGCTCTTCTGCGACGATGAGTCCTCTTGTCCTCTTCTACGACGAATAGTCCACTTCTGCGATGTCGCAGCCTCCTTGGTGTGTTCTCTTCTTTCTTCTTTCTTCTTTCTTCGTGACGCTCCTCTTCTGCGACGATGTGTCCTCTTCTTTTCTTCTGCGAAGATGGGTCCTCTTGTCCTCTTCTACGAAGTACGATCCTCTTCTGCGATGATGCGTCCTCTTCTTTGTGGTCCTCTTCTTTCTTCAGTGTGGAAAGTGGTATCCCGCGCGCTGCCCGTTCATCACCGTGTTTTGGTTTTCCGCCGGTATTGAAGTGATTCTGCTTCATATGAGCACGCACAGATAATTCTCACAAAAGCATGTATAAAATTTAGCCCGTTTTCAATGACTCTATTGAACCCGCAAATAATTTAAACACGTCCCAGAATTTATTTTCGCGCCTAATATTGACCAGCTCTCCGTAGTTAGCTGGCCATCCTAGTCCAGCCGAGACGAGCTCAACGTGTGCCCGATCTCGTTGCTCCTGCGTAAACGAGCAGGAGAACATAACATGTTCCGCGCTATCAACCCCGTTACCGCATTCACAGTCTTCTAATTCTACTTTACCTATCTGTTTAAGAAATTTCCCAAAGTTTCCATGTCCTGTCATTAATTGAGTCATTTCTGGTGTTATTTTCACTAAGATTTCCCGCCTTTCGTTTACCGATTTAATAAAATTGAATGTAACCCGCCCGTTAACCGAGTTTGCCCATCCGTTATTCCACCTGACTCTCGCGTCGCCTCTAATTAATCGTTTCGCGTATGAGAACGGTGCTCTATCGTAGACGTTCAAAACTGTTTCCCTCGTGGCTTCTTTCGCAAGTTTATCTGCCCTCTCGTTTCCCTCGTTTCCTACGTGCGCTCGCGTCCAGTGAAACCTAATTGTTTTTCCCCGCGCTTCCCTTATTAATCGGTCTATTTCTAACATTAATTCCGTTGGCTTCCGCATTGATCTAAGTGCATGAAGTGCAGCCTTAGAGTCGGATATAACGTGCCACACACCGTTCTCTTTTTGTTTTATATATTCGACCGCGGCCCTAATTGCAACTAATTCACTCTGGAAGACTGTGCATTTATTACCCAATTTAAGTTTTAAAAAGTCCCTTTCCGCGCCCAGTTTATATACCGCAATGGCCGCGCCGATGCCATGTTCCGTTTTTGACCCGTCTGTAAAAATTGCGTTTTCCGCTTCGAATTCCGCGTCTACTACGTTAAAATCTATTCCGCGATTCTCAGCTGGATGCCTACTTGAATGCCCTCTCTGTTCTATTAATACTATTTCGTCGCCGCGATCTAATTGTCCTGAGTTTCGCGTCCGCCATCGTGAGCTTGTTTCCCTAATTTTTTCCTCTATTGGAATTAAGTCCGCAATAATTAGTGCCGCATCCGCTGAAACCGTTTTATACGCTGCCGCCGCGCCTATCGCCATTATACGTTGCACCGATCGCAAATTCTTAATTTCTCGTGATTTTAACTTATTTCCCCATATCGCAGAACCATACGTGATAGCCGGTTCTATCGCGCCCAAGTATATTGTCCGCATCGCGTCCCTCGTCAAGCCCCACGTGAGTTTACAAGCCACCCGTAGCTGTTGTGAAATTTTTCGCGCCTTTATGCAAATATAATCTATGTGCTGCCGCCAGCTTAATTTTTCATCTATTATAATACCAAGATATTTAATACTCTCCGCGCAGTGAACAAATGTATCGCCCATTTTAAAATTTGGTCTCGCCTGTTTTAATTTTCCAAAAAAAAGTCCCGTCGTTTTATCCGCGTTGAATTTTAATTTAACTTCCTCACCCCAACTATTAATAATTTCTAATGCTGAATTTACCGTATTCTTAAGCCCCTTATATTGACCTGACCGTGCAAGTAAAACCGTGTCATCTGCAAACGCAATTATTTCACAGTTATCTGGAATGATTTTCCTCAGAAGTGTCGCGTGAACTATTTTCCAAAAGCCCGGTCCTGATTTTGACCCCTGCGGACAACCTCGTTCGATTTCCCTAATAACCGATTGCCCCGCGTAATCTATTCGCGCCGTACGTTTTTCTAAGAAATCCTTAGTTAATTTAATTAAATTTCCCGGTACGCCCATCCTTCCCAATTCATTAATTATAATCGGCCACCACGTATGATCAAACGCCCCCGCAATATCTAACGAAACTACCGCGCTGTAGTCACCCGCCCGTTTCGCGTTTTCTACAAAATCTATCACTCTCTTTACCGCGTGCACCGTTGTTTTCCCCTTCGTAAAACCGTATTGATTAGCGGCCGTCGCGCCGGTAGTCTCTAGATGATATTCAATCCGTTTGATTAAAATATCATCCAGGATCTTCCCGAGACAGGGAAGCAAACAGATAGGTCTGTAACTTCCCATATCCGCGACGTCCTCTTTCCCTGCTTTTGGAATTAACCTAACGTCTGTGTCTTTCCAACAAGTCGGAAAGACTCCCTCTCCTACGCACATACGTATGCATGCAAAAATTTCCTCGCCTATTATACTCATTGCCCGTTTAACTATTTCGATAGTGATTTTATCGCGCCCTGGTGCTTTTTTTGCACCTATTCCTCTAATCGCGTTATCTAATTCGACACGTGTGAGGTCACAATCGTTTGCGCCCCCCGTGACACACGCCGCCTGTTCACGAATTTCTGTGTGTACCTCACTATCGTTAACCGCGTTATCTTCCGGAAAGAATTTATTTAGTAAAGCCGCCGCCGTTTCTTGCATCGTTTTTGTATACGTTCCGTCCGCCAATCTAACATTCGAAATTACATTACGCCGTTTACTGCCCCTAATTACTTTATACGCGCACCCCCACGGCTCTTCACTAGAAGATTCCGTGCAAAATCGTTTCCATTCATTTAACCGCGTGTCTTTAATTAATTTTTTATACTCGTTGAATTTAGCATAATATTCGCGCTTTTTTTCGTCCCTTTCAACGTCCCCTCGCGACCTATTCCACGCCTTTTTTAATCTACGTACTTCCGCTCTCGCGTTATCTATTTCCCTAGTCCACCACGGTACTGATTTCGCGAATTTTTTAATTCGCGGAATCCCTGCCTCGCATGCCCCGACAATTAATTTATTTATTATTTCCGCCGAATTATTAATACCCTCTCGCGATCGATCAGCTAATGCCCTTATAATCTGATGTCTATTGCTTTCTAAAATTGAATCAAATATTTCCCAGTTCGCCCGTTTGATGCAGAATCCGCGTTTTTCGTTTGAATTATCATTAATCGCGCCTCCAATTTCCCACCTAATTATCCTATGATC
This sequence comes from Ontholestes murinus, assembly GCA_963969525.1. Lineage (NCBI taxonomy): Eukaryota > Metazoa > Arthropoda > Insecta > Coleoptera > Staphylinidae > Ontholestes > Ontholestes murinus. The sequence continues at coordinate 49,017 of CAXAKX010000532.1, read as the reverse complement.
TGAAATTTCATTTTCCGTATCTACCGACCATCCATACACCGAGGCCGCGATGTCAACAGAACAAGCTGTCACGTCAATGAAGCTTGTTCGGTCCCCCGGGCCGGCATATGTTGGTATATTTCCCGTATTCAATATAATTAATTCGCGTTCGTCTAAAAGTTCCGAAAAAATTCTACCACGTTTGTCCTCCGTAGGGCTGCCCCATAATCCGCATTTCGCATTTGCGTCGATTCCTAGTATAATTTCCCCTTTGTTTGCTAATGACCCTAGCACGTGTCTAAGCTCACTAATGGCTTCTTCGTAATCCTCATCCCTCTTGTTACCTGCGCACGGTAGGTAAGCCGAAATTCCGAAAAATCTTAATGACCCCTTTTGAAATTCTATAACCGTAATTTTCTCCGAACACAAATCTGTTAAAATTACCCCATTAGCCGTACCTGAATTAACGCAAATTGCCGTCCGTGGGCAATTACCTACTTTATAAAAAATATCCATATGTGAGGTGAAGCCTCTTACTCTGCCTCCGCGTATGTTCGGTTCCTGAATAAAACAAATATCTATTCCCTCGTCCGCGATAATTTTCGTTAATAAATTTACCCCTGACATGCTTTTGTTTAAATTAATCTGCGCACACTTCACCAATGAAACAGAATCACTTACCCCGTTAGAATTCGATGTTTGATTAAACATCGTAATCGATGCTGTCGATGTACCGCTCCTCGAATCGCTTCATCGACGGGCAGCGTCGCGATTTGGCGTCGTGGTCAGTCTCGAACTTACGTCCATCTTTAACCGTGTCATTATGTCGCGTGCACACAACACAACACGTTTTGCGGCTCTTGCATTCCTTGAATGCATGGCCGCTTTCACCGCACTTTCCACACACTTGTTCTTTTATTTTACAGTCCGCAGATCTGTGACCGAACCCGTGGCACTGAAAACACTGTAGAATTTCTCTATAGTCTTCCGCGAATACACATTCATAACCAATTTTCAGCGGTCGATCTTGTAGAAGTTTCCTTAGCAAAGCAGGCACTTCCACAACGACAGATTTTGTGTACTTGTTCCTAAAGTTCTTGATCTGCCGCCGTACACTAACGTTCTCCTTAAATTCCTCCATAGATTTATAAATGCCACGTACAAATTCGTTTTGTCTGTAAATGGTATCTATTACAGTTTCGGCCGTGGCGTTGACGTCGATTCGGAATAAACGCATCCACGGCTTGCGTTTCTCCACGTTGTTCATTTTCAATTCGGTCTTATTAACAGCCTTTTTAAATTTCTCTAGATCGTTGGCATCCGGACAGTTAATTTTCACGCCTCCATTTTTTAGCATAGTCATTTTGGCAATGCCGATTTCATTCTCCACGGGATCAACACACGTCATGATGCGACATTTAACTTGTGCACTTGTTAATTTATCTTCCCCGCATTTAACGATCACCTCGTTTTTCTTTAAAGCACTCACATAGGAGCTCTTAACCTCCTTTCTGGAAACCGGCTTCGCCGTCGCTTTTTCCGCCGGAACTTGCTCCGCCAATTTCTTCTTCATTTTCTCCATATTGTCGTCCGCAGCGTCCAACAACTCGCGCATATTTACCAGCATGCCGCACATTATTAGCATGGTATTTGCCATGCTGTTTACCGTTGCACGTACTTCTTTCCGGTCCGAAACACTAATTGTCGATGACACATCCGGTACAAGTTTCAGGATTTTCTCCTTCATCTCGTTCACATTAGCCGCAAATTGTTCTCCTTTCGTTGCCATTATAGTAACGAAAATTAAACTTATTCACCGCACTCACCGCACTCAGGTAAAAACAGGTAAAATCGCAAAGGTCGCTCGAAGTTAATCCGCTTATAAAAGTGCTCGCCAGGTAGGTGCTTAAGGGAGAGAACACGTCTGCTCCGCTCAAGCTCTGGATCGCAACTGGTAACTTAAGACATCAGGACGGTGGCCATGGAAGTCGGAATCCGCCAAGGAGTGTGTAACAACTCACCTGACGAAGTTACTAGCCCTGAAAATGGATGGCGCTAAAGCGTTATGCTTATACTCGACCGTCAGCGGCATGTGCGGTGTACGGCCACTACTCGTAGTGGCCGGCCATGAAGCCCTGACGAGTAGGAGGGTCGCGGCGGTGTGCGCAGAAGGATTGGGCGTGGGCCCGTCTGGAGCCGCCGTCGGTGCAGATCTTGGTGGTAGTAGCAAATACTCCAGCGAGGCCCTGGAGGACTGACGTGGAGAAGGGTTTCGTGTGAACAGCCGTTGCACACGAGTCAGTCGATCCTAAGCCCTAGGCGAAAGCCGATGTTGATGTTGGTGTATCTCAATGGCGATGACATTTTATAAACATATATTTGTTACATTGTTGATAAAAATCACACCCAACGGGCGAAAGGGAATCCGGTTCCTATTCCGGAACCCGGCAGCGGAACCGTTAATAAGTCGTGCCCTCGCAAGAGAGTTCGTCGGGGCAACCCAAAAAGACCTGGAGACGCCGTCGGGAGATCCGGAAAGAGTTTTCTTTTCTGTATGAGCGTTCGAGTTCCATGGAATCCTCTAGCAGGGAGATATGGTTTGGAACGCGAAGAGCACCGCAGTTGCGGCGGTGTCCGGATCTTCCCCTCGGACCTTGAAAATCCAGGAGAGGGCCACGTCGAGTATCCTGCCGGTTCGTACCCATATCCGCAGCAGGTCTCCAAGGTGAACAGCCTCTAGTCGATAGAATAATGTAGGTAAGGGAAGTCGGCAAATTGGATCCGTAACTTCGGGATAAGGATTGGCTCTGAGGACCGGGGCGTGTCGGGCTTGGTCGGGAAGCGGGTCCTGGCTGACGTGCCGGGCCTGGGCGAGGGGACGCGTGCGTTAGCGCGCGCCGATCCGAGCTCGGTCCCGTGCCTTGGCCTCCCGCGGAACTTCCTTGCTGCGAGGCCCGCGCGTGCGCACTCGGTGGCTCTGCTGCTGGCGTGCGTGTGCCGGTGTCCTCTTCGGCCGCCATTCAACGGTCAGCTCAGAACTGGCACGGACTTGGGGAATCCGACTGTCTAATTAAAACAAAGCATTGCGATGGCCCAAGCGGGTGTTGACGCAATGTGATTTCTGCCCAGTGCTCTGAATGTCAACGTGAAGAAATTTAAGCAAGCGCGGGTAAACGGCGGGAGTAACTATGACTCTCTTAAGGGTCTCCGCGGTCGGTCGTGTTACGCTCCTTAGAAAGTGAAATTTAGTGCAACATTTATAACCTCACTTCGAGCGGGGGATCGAGCCCCAGCTATTTCATATTCACAAAGTGCAAGGGGGCCCTGGACGTCACGACCCGACGTCATCCGGAGTTGGAAAATTCCAGCGGGAAAAATTCAAAGTGCCCCGATTTTTGAACAAGGATTCCAGACGGCAATTCCCCCCCCGCCACCTCTCCCTGCTATTCCTGTGTCCCTAGGACCTCCTCCCCAGGAATTCTTGACCCTCGACCCTTAGGGTCAAAGTCAAGGTCGAGGTCGAGGTCATCTACTTTCGTGGGACGGCCTTTTTTTTTTTTCTTTTTTCTATTTCTTCTTTTTCTCCCCCCCAAAGGGTTGGACGGTTAGAGGACGCAGTCCGGCCGCCACCCCCTCCCTCTTTTTTTTTTTTTTTTTTTTTTTTTTTTCTCTCTCTTATCGCTTACTGGAGTCCTTACCTTCGTTGAGAGTTAATAAGTTTTAACGTGTTGTGTGTTGTCCTACTATTTTAACCGTTTCTTTTGTTTTAATTTTTTTTTTTTTTTTGAACAAGGTTCACATATCGCACAGATATGAGCCACTTCTACGGTTCGATTTTCTTTTTATTTATCTTTTTAACCTTTTAGCTGTTATTTCGTTCTGTTCTTTTATTATATTGACTTGTACTGGGACTGTAATACCCTTTAATTTTTATTATTTGTTTTTAACGTGTTTGACAGATTCTAAATTGAGACGTCCGCCTTGCGGTAATCGTAGTTTGTGACGTCCAATCTGGGAAATTCCTAGTTTTAACTCTTTCCCATACGCAACCTACAAGGTGTGGGATCGCTATAAATTCCCGTTCAGTAACAATTATTAATTTTTCTTTTTTTTCTCTTTGCCCAAGTTTTTTTTGTTGTTTTTTTCTTTGCTTTTTTCTGTATATACCAATTTGAACGGAAGTAGAAGAGGCTATTCGCTGGAAGGCGCGTATAGGAGTGGATTTATAACCCTTTGTTCAAGGTGCCCGGGTAATTACCTGTGCTCCTCCACTCCCCCTTTTTTTGTATGTACTGTAACCTAGCGGAACCTATCTATTGACCATGGAGTCTCGTTTTACCTGCGACTGTGGTAAATCATTCGCGACCCAGAGGGGCCTACAAATGCACAAGTGTAGATCGAGGCCCAGGACAAGCATTACGCCTAACGTCGTAACTGATTCGGAGAATGTTTGTGATTTTTGTAACCGGGGTTTCGCCTCTTTCCCAGGGCTACGCCAACATCAGCGGCGGGCTCATCCCGAGGAATACAACTCCGCGTTGGAAACAGAGGCTGAGGTAAAGAGACGATTTTGGAACCCCATCGAAATCGATCGGATGGCTAAAGCTGAGAGCAGATATAAGGGGAAAAATCTTAACCTGTATCTCGTGGAGCTCACCAAACGCAGTATAAACTCGATCAAAGGAAAGAGGAAGGAGGAAAGCTACAAAGCCCTTGTAGCTAGATACAGAGAACAGGCAGAGGACTCGTCGGACTCTATTCTCGATGACGACGTCCCCACACTGTCAGCCGCTTCTCCTTTTCCGTCCTCTTTAAGCGATGCTCCCGAGATTGAGGATTGCAGCATCCTCGACAGCGGACTGCTTCCTCCTGTGCCAGCACCTGGGGCTCTTGATTTACCCCCTGCCGCGGCCACACCTCCAGCCTCGCCTACCAACATTCTCGCACACGACCCAATTCGAGAATATATGATGGACCTGGCGTCCTCGCTTGATACGGAGTGGAAGGCCATCTGCCTACCTGTTTTGGCCGATCCACCCCCATCAGCGAAGGAAAGCCTCGACATCTTAGCCGACACCATCATTAGGAAATCGAGAGCGAAACCTAGACGCACCGGTCACCTCATCTCCTCACAACCCGCCGATCTCGATCCAAACCCCCCTTACAGGGTCCGTAAGAACCTACTATATAAGAGAACCCAGTCTCTATACAACAGCAATAGGGCCGATCTGGCAGACAAAATCATTAAGGGGTATGACATTTTAGCCCCCGACATTTCCCCGGACTTAGCCTCCGTTGATCGGCACTACCGAGACATCTTTGAAGAACCCTCCCGGAACGAAGTACTGGCCCCGATTAACACCTCCGTTACCAACGACTCCCTCTACACACCCATTTTAAGAGAGGAAGTCGAAAATACCATCACTCGGTACAAAAGCCAGGCGAGGGGCCCAGATGGCTTGAGCCAGAGGGATCTCCTCAAACTTCCGGGCACGATAATCACGTTCTTCATCAATGGCATGGCCTTGTTGGCCCATGTACCTAACCTATTAAAATTAAATCGAACCATCCTTATCCCTAAATCCGATTCAGGGAGAGAAGACGTACGCAATTGGCGTCCAATTACCATCTCTTGTATTCTCCTGAGGATAGCCAACAAGATCTGGGCCAGGAGACTAGGGGGACTCCAATTTTGCGAAGCGCAGAAGGGTTTCGTTTCTGAGGACGGCGCACTTATTAACAGCGCCCTCCTTCAGAACGTTATAAAACGCCATCGAGGGAGACGTCAACCATATACTATTGTCTCCCTCGATTTAGAAAAGGCCTTCGATAGCGTGTCTCACCACGCTATTCAAGCAGGCCTTACGCGTTTTGGAGTCGACCCTAGGGTATGCAATTACATAGCAGCCAATTACGCGGACGTCTTCACTCGGATAGAGTGCGGGGCGCAGTCCACTGCGCCCATAAAAATGTGCAGGGGAGTCAAGCAAGGAGACCCCTTGTCTCCGGTACTATTTAATATAGTAATGGATGAACTCCTCTGCAGCACCGACAACAACTTAGGATTAACGGTACATGGGGAAACTAAGGTCGCCATTCTTGCGTATGCCGACGACCTAATCCTGTTGGGGCCCGGTAGGGAAGAAGTTCGGGCAAATCTCAAAAACTGTACCCGCTTCTTCGACAGGAAGGGTATGTCCCTCAACATCGGGAAATGTTCATGTATAGCTACAGCCAGAGTCCCCAAGAAGAAGAAGCTCTATGCTATAACCAAGCCCCTATTTAACATCTCGGGGGCTACAATTAAACAACTCGGCACACAGTCATTGAGCTACCTAGGGTTCAAATTTTCAATGATGGGCGCGGAAAAACCTGGTCTCCCGATCCTCAAGAAACAACTGAGGAACATTGGGAAAGCCGCGCTCACCCCCTCCCAGAGAGTCGTTCTTTTGAAACAATATCTCCTCCCTAAGTGGATCCATGGCTTCCAAAACCCCCTAATTTCGAGGAAGCTACTCGAGGAAGCCGACCGTGCGGT
>CAXAKX010000532.1:12500-40000 GCA_963969525.1 Ontholestes murinus | reverse complement strand
CACGAGCATAGGCTTGCTTCGTGTCCAGTTATCAGACTTATTTGGGCACGCACACACACACACGCCGCGCAGCACACAACCGTGTGTGATAAACGAGCGCCCGAACATACACGGATAAATACATGTTGTACATCAATGTGCGCACTAAAGTACGTGTACGTGTACGTACGTCGTGATCGTACACCTCGAAAATATGCATTCATTTATTCATATATTTGAAGAAATTAAAATTGATAATTTTTTTTGATGATGATGTGATGATGTGTGTGTGTATAGAGCAGAGACGCCGAAAATCGTCGGGTCGGTCTCTGTTCGCGCACATCAGTTCACATAATATATTTTCATCATCGAGAGAGAGAGACACACACAAAAATAAAAAAAAAAAAACCACCACACACAGACTATCTCGTTCGATCTTATCATCGCATGTTGTTGTGAAAGAAGAAAACGAGTGTTGTGAGTGTTGTGTGTGTGGAGAAAAAGAGGCGACTAAAACCATTACTACTTCTTACATTAGTTTAGTTGTAGAGTTAATGGGCGGCAGGTACACCTATTTTTATTAACAACACAAAAATTTATTTTAACAACGAACGAAAGGAGAAGAGTACATTGTACACATTTTTTTTTTTTTTTAACAAAAATAATGTGGGTGTTCTTAAAATTATTACGAACGAAAAATGTTAATAAATTAATAAAATATTTATTTCATCCATCATCATACCAGTTTTATTCAGCCACAGCAGTTAAACATAAAATAACAATAATATAAATAATAAATAAAAATATTAATTGATGATATGATGATATATAATAATAATGCTGCTGGTAAAAATTACAATGGATAAACGATATTTTTTTTTTAAATGATCGATGGGCGTTATTCTGTACACGAATGGACATCACATCTGCGGCCGTTATTCGGTACACGAATAGGGATCACATTTGCGGCCGCTATTCGGTACGTAAAGTGATATAATTAATTACCGTTTTTCTGTACCCATATCCGTAACGAATGTATGTTAAATAAGGCGTGAGTGGTGGTTAAATTTCGCAATTTTCACACTTACCACCAGTGTTTCCTTTCGTTTCGAACGAGCGAATGGACGAATTTTATATTATCGTATAGTAAAAGAACTTTCGACAGTCATCCGGTACCGGTGTGCGATTGACATATATGTGGCGGCCGGTGGGTCGATGTGCACGATGCTAAAAGCGAAATTTCGATCGACACGAAATAATTTCGAAATTTTTACCACGGTTCGCATTTATTTCCGCTCGTCGATGTGTCCTTTCGTATCGCGTAAGCGAATTAACGAATATTATATTTTAATATTATAAAAATAATTTCGACAAGAAATAATTTCGAAACTTTTACCACGGTTCGCAATTTATTTCCGCTCGTCGATCTTTTTTCCTTACGTTTCGTGCGAGCGAACGAACGAACGAACGAATATTATATTATCGAATGATAAAAGAAATTTCGACAGTCATTCTGTACCGGTGTGGCGGTCGGTCGGTGTGCACGGTGCGAAAAGCGAAATTTCGATCGACACGAAATAATTACGAAATTTTTACCACGGTTCGCATTTATTTCCGCTCGTCGATGTGTCCTTTCGTATCGCGTAAGCGAATTAACGAATATTATATTTTAATATAATAAAAATAATTTCTGCCGTTATTCGGTACCTATGTACGAAAAACCTATATGTGGCGGTCGGTCGGTCGGTGTGCACGGAGCTAAAACCGAAATTTCGACAAGAAATAATTTCGAAATAATTTCGAAACTTTTACCACGGTTCGCAATTTATTTCCGCTCGTCGATCTTTTTTCCTTACGTTTCGTGCGAGCGAACGAACGAACGAACGAATATTATATTATCGAATGATAAAAGAAATTTCGACAGTCATTCTGTACCGGTGTGGCGGTCGGTCGGTGTGCACGGTGCGAAAAGCGAAATTTCGATCGACACGAAATAATTACGAAATTTTTACCACGGTTCGCATTTATTTCCGCTCGTCGATGTGTCCTTTCGTATCGCGTAAGCGAATTAACGCATATTATATTTTAATATTATAAAAATAATTTCGACAAGAAATAATTTCGAAACTTTTACCACGGTTCGCAATTAATTTCCGCTCGTCGATCTTTTTTCCTTACGTTTCCTGCGAGCGAGCGAACGAACGAATATTATATTATCGAATGATAAAAGAAATTTCGACAGTCATTCTGTACCGGTGTGGCGGTCGGTCGGTGTGCACGGTGCGAAAAGCGAAATTTCGATCGACACGAAATAATTACGAAATTTTTACCACGGTTCACATTTATTTCCGCTCGTCGATGTGTCCTTTCGTATCGCGTAAGCGAATTAACGAAAATTTTATTTTAATAAAATAAAAATAATTTCTGCCGTTATTCTGTACATGTGTACGAAAAATATATATGTGAGGCGGTCGGTCGGTGTGCACGATGCCAAAAGCGTTATTCGGTACGGGCGTGCGAAATAATTGTACGCGGCGGTCGGTCGGTGTGCACGATGCTAAAAGCGTTACTCGGTACCTGTGTGCGAAAAACCTAAAGTCGAACGTTTTGACTTCGGTCCGCTTTATTTCCACTCGCCGATCTGTCCTTTCGCATCGCGTAAGCGAATTAACGAAAATTTTATTTTAATAAAATAAAAATAATTTCTGCCGTTATTCCGTACCTATGTACGAAAAATATATATGTGAGGCGGTCGGTCGGTGTGCACGATGCCAAAAGCGTTATTCGGTACGGGCGTGCGAAATAATTGTACGCGGCGGTCGGTCGGTGTGCACGATGCTAAAAGCGTTATTCGGTACCTGTGTGCGAAAAACCTAAAGTCGAACGTTTTCACTTCGGTCCGCTTTATTTCCACTCGCCGATCTGTCCTTTCGCATCGCGTAAGCGAATTAACGAAAATTTTATTTTAATAAAATAAAAATAATTTCTGCCGTTATTCCGTACCTATGTACGAAAAATATATATGTGAGGCGGTCGGTCGGTGTGCACGATGCCAAAAGCGTTATTCGGTACGGGCGTGCGAAATAATTGTACGCGGCGGTCGGTCGGTGTGCACGATGCTAAAAGCGTTACTCGGTACCTGTGTGCGAAAATCTAAAGTCGAACGTTTTGACTTCGGTCCGCTTTATTTCCACTCGCCGATCTGTCCTTTCGCATCGCGTAAGCGAATTAACGAAAATTTTATTTTAATAAAATAAAAATAATTTCTGCCGTTATTCCGTACCTATGTACGAAAAATATATATGTGAGGCGGTCGGTCGGTGTGCACGATGCCAAAAGCGTTATTCGGTACGGGCGTGCGAAATAATTGTACGCGGCGGTCGGTCGGTGTGCACGATGCTAAAAGCGTTATTCGGTACCTGTGTGCGAAAAACCTAAAGTCGAACGTTTTCACTTCGGTCCGCTTTATTTCCACTCGCCGATCTGTCCTTTCGCATCGCGTAAGCGAATTAACGAAAATTTTATTTTAATAAAATAAAAATAATTTCTGCCGTTATTCCGTACCTATGTACGAAAAATATATATGTGAGGCGGTCGGTCGGTGTGCACGATGCCAAAAGCGTTATTCGGTACGGGCGTGCGAAATAATTGTACGCGGCGGTCGGTCGGTGTGCACGATGCTAAAAGCGTTATTCGGTACCTGTGTGCGAAAAACCTAAAGTCGAACGTTTTGACTTCGGTCCGCTTTATTTCCACTCGCCGATCTGTCCTTTCGCATCGCGTAAGCGAATTAACGAAAATTTTATTTTAATAAAATAAAAATAATTTCTGCCGTTATTCCGTACCTATGTACGAAAAATATATATGTGAGGCGGTCGGTCGGTGTGCACGATGCCAAAAGCGTTATTCGGTACGGGCGTGCGAAATAATTGTACGCGGCGGTCGGTCGGTGTGCACGATGCTAAAAGCGTTATTCGGTACCTGTGTGCGAAAAACCTAAAGTCGAACGTTTTCACTTCGGTCCGCTTTATTTCCACTCGCCGATCTGTCCTTTCGAATCGCGTAAGCGAATTAACGAAAATTTTATTTTAATAAAATAAAAATAATTTCTGCCGTTATTCCGTACCTATGTACGAAAAATATATATGTGAGGCGGTCGGTCGGTGTGCACGATGCCAAAAGCGTTATTCGGTACGGGCGTGCGAAATAATTGTACGCGGCGGTCGGTCGGTGTGCACGATGCTAAAAGCGTTATTCGGTACCTGTGTGCGAAAAACCTAAAGTCGAACGTTTTCACTTCGGTCCGCTTTATTTCCACTCGCCGATCTGTCCTTTCGCATCGCGTAAGCGAATTAACGAAAATTTTATTTTATTAAAATAAAAATAATTTCTGCCGTTATTCGGTACCTGTGTACGAAAAACATATATATGAGGCGGTCGGTCGGTGCGAATAAGCGAATTGACGAAAATTTTATTTTAATATAATAAAAATAATTTCTGCCGTTATTCGGTACCTGTGTACGAAAAACATATATATGAGGCGGTCGGTCGGTGCGAATAAGCGAATTGACGAAAATTTTATTTTAATAAAATAAAAATAATTTCTGCCGTTATTCCGTACCTATGTACGAAAAATATATATGTGAGGCGGTCGGTCGGTGTGCACGATGCCAAAAGCGTTATTCGGTACGGGCGTGCGAAATAATTGTACGCGGCGGTCGGTCGGTGCGCACGATGCTAAAAGCGTTATTCGGTACCTGTGTGCGAAAAACCTAAAGTCGAACGTTTTCACTTCGGTCCGCTTTATTTCCACTCGCCGATCTGTCCTTTCGCATCGTGTAAGCGAATTAACGAAAATTTTATTTTATGAAAATAAAAATAATTTCTGCCGTTATTCGGTACCTGTGTACGAAAAACATATATATGAGGCGGTCGGTCGGTGCGAATAAGCGAATTGACGAAAATTTTATTTTATTAAAATAAAAATAATTTCTGCCGTTATTCGGTACCTATGTACGAAAAATATATATGTGAGGCGGTCGGTCGGTGTGCACGATGCCAAAAGCGTTATTCGGTACGGGCGTGCGAAATAATTGTACGCGGCGGTCGGTCGGTGTGCACGATGCTAAAAGCGTTATTCGGTACCTGTGTGCGAAAAACCTAAAGTCGAACGTTTTCACTTCGGTCCGCTTTATTTCCACTCGCCGATCTGTCCTTTCGCATCGTGTAAGCGAATTAACGAAAATTTTATTTTATTAAAATAAAAATAATTTCTGCCGTTATTCGGTACCTGTGTACGAAAAACATATATATGAGGCGGTCGGTCGGTGCGAATAAGCGAATTGACGAAAATTTTATTTTATTAAAATAAAAATAATTTCTGCCGTTATTCGGTACCTGTGTACGAAAAACATATATATGAGGCGGTCGGTCGGTGCGAATAAGCGAATTGACGAAAATTTTATTTTATTAAAATAAAAATAATTTCTGCCGTTATTCGGTACCTGTGTACGAAAAACATATATATTAGGCGGTCGGTCGGTGCGAATAAGCGAATTGACGAAAATTTTATTTTAATATAATAAAAATAATTTCTGCCGTTATTCGGTACCTGTGTACGAAAAACATATATATGAGGCGGTCGGTCGGTGTGCACGATGCTAAAAGCGTTATTCGGTACGGGCGGGCGAAAAACTTATATGCGGCGGTCGGTCGGTGTGCACGATGCCGAGAGCGTTATTCGGTACCTGTGTGCGAGAGACATATATATATGGTGGTGCACGGTGCGATGAGCGAATTTTCATTTTACGCAAATAAAGTCGAGTATTACGCTTCGTTTCGTCTTGTTTCACACACAAATGATATTTTCGGGCAGTGCTAAGTGGAAAAATAAAAATAAAATTTCTCGCCGTTATTCTGTACAAATATGCATCAAACAGCTGTATGGGCGGTGCAGGTCGAAAGCGTTATTCGGTACCGGTGTGCGAAAAACCTAATGTCGAACGTTTTAACTTCGGTCCGCTTTATTTCCACTCGCCGATGTGTCCTTTCGTATCGAGTAAGCGAATTAACGAAAATTTTATTTTAATAAAATAAAAATAATTTCTGCCGTTATTCGATACCTATGTACGAGAAACATATATATGAGGCGGTCGGTCGGTCGGTCGGTCGGCGCGCACGATGCTAAAAGCGTTATTCGGTACGGGCGTGCGAAAAACTTAAATGCGGCGGTCGGTCGGTGCGCACGATGCCGAAAGCGTTATTCGGTACCTGTGTGCGAGAGACATATATATGGTGGTGCACGGTGCGATGAGCGAATTTTCGATTTACGCAAATAAAGTCGAGTATTACGCTTCGTTTCGTCTTGTTTCACACACAAATGATATTTTCGGGCAGCGCTAGGTGGAAAAATAAAAATTTAATTTCTCGCCGTTATTCTGTACAAATATGCATCAAACAGCTATATGGGTGGTGCAGGTCGTTCGGGTGAAAAGTGGAAGATTGAAAAAGAACGACCAGGCGAGCAGTATATGTATATATATCGCAAAGAAACGCCGAAATAAATATCCTTTTGGCTTTAATAAACCGTCGCATGGGTAAAATAAAATTTTTAACAAATTTTTGCCCTATGCGACGGACGGAGAGACGAACGACGAACAACGGCGGGCGACGACACACGGCAACGGGCGACGACACAACAACCAGTGTAGTGTAATGCCATTATATACGTTACGTGTAATAAGTCGGCCGGCGTGTTTTTAGTTTTTATCTCTTGTGGGGGAACGCGAGGTCTCAGTGTGTTCACCAAGCTGCTACTTCTCTAGTATTATATATAATATATAATAAGAAGATGTGTGTGGTTTTGCGTGTTCGGTGTGCCTCATATAATCGTTCCCCATCATATTAAAACACATAAAATATCATCATCGTCTGTTGAAAATAAAATCACGGCCTCACGTGTCTGGACAGTTCGATGTATTTAATATAAAACGACGACGAACCGGAGAGACGAACGACGAACAACGGCGGGCGACGACACACGGCAACGGGCGACGACACAACAACCAGTGTAGTGTAATGCCATTATATACGTTACGTGTAATAAGTCGGCCGGCGTGTTTTTAGTTTTTATCTCTTGTGGGGGAACGCGAGGTCTCAGTGTGTTCACCAAGCTGCTACTTCTCTAGTATTATATATAATATATAATAAGAAGATGTGTGTGGTTTTGCGTGTTCGGTGTGCCTCATATAATCGTTCCCCATCATATTAATACACATAAAATATCATCATCGTCTGTTGAAAATAAAATCACGGCCTCACGTGTCTGGACAGTTCGATGTATTTAATAAAACGACGACGAACCGGAGAGACGAACGACGAACAACGGCGGGCGACGACACACGGCAACGGGCGACACAACAACACCAGTGTAGTAGTGTAATGCCATTATATACGTTACGTGTAATAAGTCGGCCGGCGTGTTTTTAGTTTTTATCTCTTGTGGGGGAACGCGAGGTCTCAGTGTGTTCACCAAGCTGCTACTTCTCTAGTATTATATATAATATATAATAAGAAGATGTGTGTGGTTTTGCGTGTTCGGTGTGCCTCATATAATCGTTCCCCATCATATTAATACACATAAAATATCATCATCGTCTGTTGAAAATAAAATCACGGCCTCACGTGTCTGGACAGTTCGATGTATTTAATAAAACGACGACGAAACCGGAGAGACGAACGAGGAACAACGGCGGGCGACGACACACGGCAACGGGCGACACAACAACACCAGTGTAGTAGTGTAATGCCATTATATACGTTACGTGTAATAAGTCGGCCGGCGTGTTTTTAGTTTTATCTCTTGTTTGGGGGAACGCCGAGGTCTCAGTGTTGCACCAATCTGCTACTCTATTATAATATATAATAAGATGTGTGTGGTTTGTGTGTCGGTTGTGCCTCATACAAAAATCGTTCCCCGTATTTTACTACATATATAAATATATATCATCATCGTGTTATTATCGTCTGTTGAAAATAAAATCACGGCCTCGCCGTGTCTGGACAGTTCGATGTTTTAATAAAACGAGACGCGAGAAATCAGTTGCCGCCCGAGGAAATTTTTTTCTTGTCTCTCACCCACCATATATATATACCGTCTGTTGAATATAAAATCACGGCCTCGCCGTGTCCGGACAGTTCGGTGTTGAAAACTCTAACAGGTAGTTTGAACCTGTCCGAATAGCACGTTCGCGGGACCCATTTCGTATATTCGTTTATGCGTATGGCCCTTATGCGAGCAACATGTAGACTGAACATGTAATATTTTTAAAGTAGCGGTGCGTAAAAACTCCGTGAAAATTCAAATGCAATAACTCACCGAATTCCGAGCGAGAATGAAAACTTATGTTGATTGAAATATATATATCATCATAAAGTCAGACGTTCGGGGGACCCGAGCGCGTGGTCCCCTTGGCCGAGACGATGATTTTCAATCTAACGAACAATGATGTTTTTTGTAGTGTGTGTAAGCCTTGGCGAGATGTGAAATTTATAAAATTTCTCTTCTCTCTCATGCCATATATATGATATATTGATGCATTTCGGAGTTGTGTGGACCGAGAGTCTCTCCACTCCTATTCTTGGTGTTCACACCGCCGGCCGGCCGCCGTGTGCTCGTGTACATGTGCCGTCGTGTGCTGACGTGTGTGTCTCCGGGCGCATTATCAAACAAAAAAATTCGTGGGTCTGCATAAATGTGTGAACGTCTAGTCGCAATATCGCCGTAGCACAACCGCCGCCCCGCGTTTCGTGTCTTTTACACAAGTTGCATCACGTCCACCGTCTTGACCCCGCCACAGGGGCGGGATAGGTGTTTTACTGGCGTGCTCTGTATACCAATGGAGTGACACGTTAACGTCGGGGGTCCGTGCACGCGTAAACCGGGATATGTGCGATGTTCCGTTCAGCAGAGAGCAGAATTACGAATTCTTGGTGTTCACACCGCCGGCCGGCCGCCGTGTGCTCGTGTACATGTGCCGTCGTGTGCTCACGTGTGTGTCTCCGGGCGCATTATCAAACAAAAAAAGTCGTGGGTCTGCATAAATGTGTGAACGTCTAGTCGTAATATCGCCGTAGCACAACCGCCGCCCCGCGTTTCGTGTCTTTTACACAAGTTGCATCACGTCCACCGTCTTGACCCCGCCACAGGGGCGGGATAGGTGTTTTACTGGCGTGCTCTGTATACCAATGGAGTGACACGTTAACGTCGGGGGTCCGTGCACGCGTAAACCGGGATATGTGCGATGTTCCGTTCAGCAGAGCAGAATTTCGAACCACCTCTTTATTATAAATAAATGAGCTCGTCGTTACACCGGGCGCGCGCGCGCGTAAGCGCCGCCGCTCGAGTGTGCGCGACTAAACACAGCTCCCTGGTTGATCCTGCCAGTAGTCATATGCTTGTCTCAAAGATTAAGCCATGCATGTCTCAGTACAAGCCAAATTAAGGTGAAACCGCGAAAGGCTCATTAAATCAGTTATGGTTCCTTAGATCGTACCACTTATCCTTGGATAACTGTGGTAATTCTAGAGCTAATACATGCAAACAGAGTTCCGACCGGAGACGGAAGGAGCGCTTTTATTAGATCAAAACCAATCGGTGTCGGACGCGAGTCCGTTCATCGTACAACTTGGTGAATCTGAATAACTTATTGCTGATCGCACGGTCTCGCACCGGCGACGCATCTTTCAAATGTCTGCCTTATCAACTGTCGATGGTAGGTTCTGCGCCTACCATGGTTGTAACGGGTAACGGGGAATCAGGGTTCGATTCCGGAGAGGGAGCCTGAGAAACGGCTACCACATCCAAGGAAGGCAGCAGGCGCGCAAATTACCCACTCCCGGCACGGGGAGGTAGTGACGAAAAATAACGATACGGGACTCATCCGAGGCCCCGTAATCGGAATGAGAACACTCTAAACCTTTTAACGAGGATCAATTGGAGGGCCAGTCTGGTGCCAGCAGCCGCGGTAATTCCAGCTCCAATAGCGTATATTAAAGTTGTTGCGGTTAAAAAGCTCGTAGTCGAATCTGTGTCCCGCGCCGCCGGTTCATCGCTCGCGGTGTCCAACTGGCGTGCCCGCGGGACGTCCTGCCGGTGAGCTTAGCCCGCGAGGGCGGCTCAACTTGAAATCCCATCGCGGTGCTCTTCACTGAGTGTCGAGGTGGGCCGGCACGTTTACTTTGAACAAATTAGAGTGCTTAAAGCAGGCTAAAACTTCGCCTGAATACTTAGTGCATGGAATAATAGAATAGGACCTCGGTTCTATTTTGTTGGTTTTCGGAACCCCGAGGTAATGATTAATAGGAACGGATGGGGGCATTCGTATTGCGACGTTAGAGGTGAAATTCTTGGATCGTCGCAAGACGGACTAAAGCGAAAGCATTTGCCAAAAACGTTTTCATTGATCAAGAACGAAAGTTAGAGGTTCGAAGGCGATCAGATACCGCCCTAGTTCTAACCATAAACGATGCCAGCCAGCGATCCGCCGACGTTCCTCCGATGACTCGGCGGGCAGCTTCCGGGAAACCAAAGCTTTTGGGTTCCGGGGGAAGTATGGTTGCAAAGCTGAAACTTAAAGGAATTGACGGAAGGGCACCACCAGGAGTGGAGCCTGCGGCTTAATTTGACTCAACACGGGAAACCTCACCAGGCCCAGACACCGGAAGGATTGACAGATTGAGAGCTCTTTCTTGATTCGGTGGGTGGTGGTGCATGGCCGTTCTTAGTTGGTGGAGTGATCTGTCAGGTTAATTCCGATAACGAACGAGACTCTAGCCTGCTAACTAGGCGTACTTTCGACATCTCAAAGGTCGGCGTCGGTATCGTCACGGTCGTGCAAACGGTCGTGCGTGCCGCTCGTTTGATTTTTACTGTCGGCGTACAATCAATTCTTCTTAGAGGGACAAGTGGCTTTTAGCCGCACGAGAATGAGCAATAACAGGTCTGTGATGCCCTTAGATGTTCTGGGCCGCACGCGCGCTACACTGAAGGAGACAGCGTGTCCTCCCTGGCCGAAAGGTCCGGGTAACCCGCTGAACCTCCTTCGTGCTAGGGATTGGGGCTTGCAATTGTTCCCCATGAACGAGGAATTCCCAGTAAGCGCGAGTCATAAGCTCGCGTTGATTACGTCCCTGCCCTTTGTACACACCGCCCGTCGCTACTACCGATTGAATGATTTAGTGAGGTCTTCGGACCGGTACTCGGTGACGTTTCGACGTTCGTCGATGTTGCTGGGAAGATGACCAAACTTGATCATTTAGAGGAAGTAAAAGTCGTAACAAGGTTTCCGTAGGTGAACCTGCGGAAGGATCATTAACGTATTTTTGTGTCGCACAATATATGTGTGTACGCGAAACAGATACACTGACGATCTGACGTTCGGCTTCTCGCATCTGAAAAACTCGTATATTTATATACGTAGAACTGATGCGTCGAAGCGTATTACTCACACTGTATTTTTGTACACACAACAACACACTGTGTGTGTACTCTATATACGAACCGGACGTTCGCATCTCTCTCGTTTTGACCGACCGATCGACGATATCATACCAGATATGATATATCCGATCTCGGTTGACTCGTGTGGCTGATCCGTCGTCTGTTTGAAAGAAACATAAAAAGACACTGAAGTTTTGGGAGTATATATCCCATTCTTCCAGAGAGGGATGCTAGCATCGCGCCGCCTTACTACGGATGCATTCTGTATGGGCGCGCGCGCGGTCCGTCATCCGTTATAACAAACATATTTATTTTAAATAAAATATACTACCGATTGTAACCACCAGAGAGATAATATTACATATATATATTATATATACATATACAAATAATAAATATTGGCACAAACAAACAAACAAACAAACAAACAAAAACGAGCACGGACGATGTACGTACGCGTACACGTGCTGCGTCTCATGGGACCGCTCGTAGGAAGGCCGAGCGGTCCTCAGTCACCCGCCATCTGAAATGTTTGTTGATGCGGTGTGGCACTGGGTGTTCGCATCTCGAGATTCGAGAAAGTACAACAAACACGATAATAATGTGCGTTGTATGTGTATCTTATCGACGAGAGATCCGTCACCTTGCTTTTACATATAAAAATATATATATATATATATATATTAATATAATACATTGTGCGATATGTACGAAGACATATGTCGAGAAAACACACGTTGGGTGTTCGCATCTCGAATTGCCGAGATCCGTCATCTGTTTTTGTACCGGGCACCCTGGTTTTGTTACGGTTGTTTTATAACGCTTCACTGTGTAAATTCAACTGTAAAATGGGTTTTGAATGTATTTCGCCCGGCCACACTTTATTTCTCGAAAATGTCGACAATTTTTCTGTTTACGACGATAAAACACAATAGTATCCGCCTGTTGGAGAAAAAGTATATGCGCAGTTAGTATTTGGGGGATGTGTCGGAGTCGTGGTCCGGTATCAGTGGTACCGTTCGCCCGGACACAAGCGGTGAGTGTTGTACACAAACACGCGCGCACACTTGGTCATCGCCGGTGTAATAACCAACCGCGCCGAGAGCGCGGGGCGGTCCTGTGCCAGTGGTGTACTCACGAACGCACGCTTGTTCGGCGATTCGAGACGACGATTCCAAGGAATACACGACTCTGGCCGCTAGTCACACACCACCACTAGTAGTAGTAGTAGGTGTATGGCCCGGCGCCTCCTCGAAAACTGTCCGTTGCGAAAATTTTGTCGACAGTGGGTGAACGTGCACGCACACATTTCACACACATTATTAATAATGTCAGTCACCAAGTGTTGTAGAATACAAGATCGGAGGTTCGCCTCTGACTCGTTTCTCAAAACGCTCTAGTACACTACCCTGAACGGTGAATCACTTGGCTCGTGGGTCGATGAAGAACGCAGCTAATTGCGCGTCTTATTGTGAACTGCAGGATACATGAACATCGACATTTCGAACGCACATTGCGGTCCTTGGATACTGTTCCTGGACCATTCCTGGCTGAGGGTCGTTTCTATTTCCAAGACTGTCCGGTTCTCTAACGCACTGTCCGTGGCACTTTCGCGCTGAAAAACGCTCGTGGTGTGTGTGATGTGCGTTTGTGGGGAACGTCGGGACCAAATTGGAGGTTCGCTGTTTTTCGTCTCGACGAAAGATCCGTCCTCTTAAATCAAAAACTGTCGTTTGACTAAACGAACGAACGAACCGTGTTTTCGCTTGCGTTAACACACGCTAGAGAGAGGTGAGGTCGTCCTTACCGGCGTACAGACGAGATGATCGTCGTCGTCGTCGACGTCTCGAGACACTCGAGATGAGGCGATGTGACGGTCGTCAAGTTCGTCCGCGGAGAACACCGGTCGTCGTTTCCTAGAAAAAATATATATATTATATATGTATATGAAATTCTGAGGACGTCTGGCCGTGCGTGTACACCGTGTGCTTACGCGTTTGAGCGTTCCGCACCGCACACTCTCTTAACATATATATATACACATATATTTGATTCAGACCTCAGAGCAGGTGGGAGTACCCGCTGAATTTAAGCATATTACTAAGCGGTGGAAAAGAAACTAACCAGGATTCCCTTAGTAGCGGCGAGCGAACAGGGAAAAGCCCAGCACCGAATCCCGCGGCCGTCTTACGCGTTGTCGCCGGGAAATGTGGTGTTAGGGAGGATCCGTCATCCCGAGGTCGTACGGTGCGTCCAAGTCCTTCTTGAACGGGGCCACTACCCATAGAGGGTGCCAGGCCCGTAGCGATCGCCGTCGACAGCGGGAGGATCTCTCCTCAGAGTCGGGTTGCTTGAGAGTGCAGCCCTAAGTGGGTGGTAAACTCCATCTAAGGCTAAATATAACCACGAGACCGATAGCGAACAAGTACCGTGAGGGAAAGTTGAAAAGAACTTTGAAGAGAGAGTTCAATAGTACGTGAAACCGTTCAGGGGTAAACCTGAGAAACCCGAAAGGTCGAATGGGGAGATTCAGCGTGTCTCGTCTGCTCTGGAGTGTTGGGCGCTTGTGAGACGGTCACGGACCTCGGTCCGACGATCGCTCCGTCCTCTCTCTGTTTTCGGGGTGACGAACTCGTGCACTTCTCCCCTAGTAGGACGTCGCGACCCGTTGGGTGCAGGCCTAAGGATCGGGGTGGAGACCGAGTGGCGCCTTCGGGCCGTTTCCGTTCGGACCCCCGTCTCCCGGCCTGCTCGCCCGACGGTATAGCAGTGGCGCGGGGCCGCGATACTTAATTCGCGTCCGGCCCGTCGCAAGTGCTTGCGGATATCTGGTGGGCGTCTGGGGACTCGTGCCTCGACTCCGCCGGACCCGTTCGACTGCTGGCGACGGTGTCCTCGGACAGACTCCGTTTATACGCCCGTCGGCGACGCTTTAGCTTTGGGTACTTTCAGGACCCGTCTTGAAACACGGACCAAGGAGTCTAGCATGTTCGCGAGTCATTGGGACTTAGCGAAACCTAAAGGCGTAATGAAAGTGAAGGCCGTGCCTAGCGCGTGCCTAGGGAAGACGTGCGGGACTACGATCCCGCGCTGCACTCCCGGGGCGTCTCGTGCTCATTGCGAGCTGAGGCGCACCAAGAGCGTACATGCTGGGACCCGAAAGATGGTGAACTATGCCTGGTCAGGACGAAGTCAGGGGAAACCCTGATGGAGGTCCGTAGCGATTCTGACGTGCAAATCGATCGTCGGAACTGGGTATAGGGGCGAAAGACCAATCGAACTATCTAGTAGCTGGTTCCCTCCGAAGTTTCCCTCAGGATAGCTGGCGCTCCGGTGAGCGAGTCTCATCCGGTAAAGCGAATGATTAGAGGCATTGGGGTCGAAACGACCTCAACCTATTCTCAAACTTTAAATGGGTGAGATCTCCGGCTTGCTCAAACGATGAAGCCGCGAGATCGGATCAGAGTGCCAAGTGGGCCACTTTTGGTAAGCAGAACTGGCGCTGTGGGATGAACCAAACGTCGAGTTAAAGCGCCTAAATTAACGCTTATGGGATACCATGAAAGGTGTTGGTAACTTAAGACATTATTTATTTATGAAGCATTACATTATGTATAGCTTATTCTTAACTTAAAACTAACTTAAATCTACCCTCCCGCAGGTTAAAGAATAGGTAAAATAAATATCCCTCGTTTTTTAAATCTTTATTCCGCCCAGTACAAATTCCCCGTATAAAATATCCATAATAAAACACCCCCTCAATATATAGAATTTATTTCACCCTCTCCCGCAAAACACATAAATACATTAAAATCAATTTAGCCGTTCTTCTTTCTTCTATCTCTTCTCATCACTGGTCCTCTTCTGCTCTTCTGCGACGATGAGTCCTCTTGTCCTCTTCTACGACGAATAGTCCACTTCTGCGATGTCGCAGCCTCCTTGGTGTGTTCTCTTCTTTCTTCTTTCTTCTTTCTTCTTTCTTCGTGACGCTCCTCTTCTGCGACGATGTGTCCTCTTCTTTTCTTCTGCGAAGATGGGTCCTCTTGTCCTCTTCTACGAAGTACGATCCTCTTCTGCGATGATGCGTCCTCTTCTTTGTGGTCCTCTTCTCTCTTCAGTGTGGAAAGTGGTATCCCGCGCGCTGCCCGTTCATCACCGTGTTTTGGTTTTCCGCCGGTATTGAAGTGATTCTGCTTCATATGAGCACGCACAGATAATTCTCACAAAAGCATGTATAAAATTTAGCCCGTTTTCAATGACTCTATTGAACCCGCAAATAATTTAAACACGTCCCAGAATTTATTTTCGCGCCTAATATTGACCAGCTCTCCGTAGTTAGCTGGCCATCCTAGTCCAGCCGAGACGAGCTCAACGTGTGCCCGATCTCGTTGCTCCTGCGTAAACGAGCAGGAGAACATAACATGTTCCGCGCTATCAACCCCGTTACCGCATTCACAGTCTTCTAATTCTACTTTACCTATCTGTTTAAGAAATTTCCCAAAGTTTCCATGTCCTGTCATTAATTGAGTCATTTCTGGTGTTATTTTCACTAAGATTTCCCGCCTTTCGTTTACCGATTTAATAAAATTGAATGTAACCCGCCCGTTAACCGAGTTTGCCCATCCGTTATTCCACCTGACTCTCGCGTCGCCTCTAATTAATCGTTTCGCGTATGAGAACGGTGCTCTATCGTAGACGTTCAAAACTGTTTCCCTCGTGGCTTCTTTCGCAAGTTTATCTGCCCTCTCGTTTCCCTCGTTTCCTACGTGCGCTCGCGTCCAGTGAAACCTAATTGTTTTTCCCCGCGCTTCCCTTATTAATCGGTCTATTTCTAACATTAATTCCGTTGGTTTCCGCATTGATCTAAGTGCATGAAGTGCAGCCTTAGAGTCGGATATAACGTGCCACACACCGTTCTCTTTTTGTTTTATATATTCGACCGCGGCCCTAATTGCAACTAATTCACTCTGGAAGACTGTGCATTTATTACCCAATTTAAGTTTTAAAAAGTCCCTTTCCGCGCCCAGTTTATATACCGCAATGGCCGCGCCGATGCCATGTTCCGTTTTTGACCCGTCTGTAAAAATTGCGTTTTCCGCTTCGAATTCCGCGTCTACTACGTTAAAATCTATTCCGCGATTCTCAGCTGGATGCCTACTTGAATGCCCTCTCTGTTCTATTAATACTATTTCGTCGCCGCGATCTAATTGTCCTGAGTTTCGCGTCCGCCATCGTGAGCTTGTTTCCCTAATTTTTTCCTCTATTGGAATTAAGTCCGCAATAATTAGTGCCGCATCCGCTGAAACCGTTTTATACGCTGCCGCCGCGCCTATCGCCATTATACGTTGCACCGATCGCAAATTCTTAATTTCTCGTGATTTTAACTTATTTCCCCATATCGCAGAACCATACGTGATAGCCGGTTCTATCGCGCCCAAGTATATTGTCCGCATCGCGTCCCTCGTCAAGCCCCACGTGAGTTTACAAGCCACCCGTAGCTGTTGTGAAATTTTTCGCGCCTTTATGCAAATATAATCTATGTGCTGCCGCCAGCTTAATTTTTCATCTATTACAATACCAAGATATTTAATACTCTCCGCGCAGTGAACAAATGTATCGCCCATTTTAAAATTTGGTCTCGCCTGTTTTAATTTTCCAAAAAAAAGTCCCGTCGTTTTATCCGCGTTGAATTTTAATTTAACTTCCTCACCCCAACTATTAATAATTTCTAATGCTGAATTTACCGTATTCTTAAGCCCCTTATATTGACCTGACCGTGCAAGTAAAACCGTGTCATCTGCAAACGCAATTATTTCACAGTTATCTGGAATGATTTTCCTCAGAAGTGTCGCGTGAACTATTTTCCAAAAGCCCGGTCCTGATTTTGACCCCTGCGGACAACCTCGTTCGATTTCCCTAATAACCGATTGCCCCGCGTAATCTATTCGCGCCGTACGTTTTTCTAAGAAATCCTTAGTTAATTTAATTAAATTTCCCGGTACGCCCATCCTTCCCAATTCATTAATTATAATCGGCCACCACGTATGATCAAACGCCCCCGCAATATCTAACGAAACTACCGCGCTGTAGTCACCCGCCCGTTTCGCGTTTTCTACAAAATCTATCACTCTCTTTACCGCGTGCACCGTTGTTTTCCCCTTCGTAAAACCGTATTGATTAGCGGCCGTCGCGCCGGTAGTCTCTAGATGATATTCAATCCGTTTGATTAAAATATCATCCAGGATCTTCCCGAGACAGGGAAGCAAACAGATAGGTCTGTAACTTCCCATATCCGCGACGTCCTCTTTCCCTGCTTTTGGAATTAACCTAACGTCTGTGTCTTTCCAACAAGTCGGAAAGACTCCCTCTCCTACGCACATACGTATGCATGCAAAAATTTCCTCGCCTATTATACTCATTGCCCGTTTAACTATTTCGATAGTGATTTTATCGCGCCCTGGTGCTTTTTTTGCACCTATTCCTCTAATCGCGTTATCTAATTCGACACGTGTGAGGTCACAATCGTTTGCGCCCCCCGTGACACACGCCGCCTGTTCACGAATTTCTGTGTGTACCTCACTATCGTTAACCGCGTTATCTTCCGGAAAGAATTTATTTAGTAAAGCCGCCGCCGTTTCTTGCATCGTTTTTGTATACGTTCCGTCCGCCAATCTAACATTCGAAATTACATTACGCCGTTTACTGCCCCTAATTACTTTATACGCGCACCCCCACGGCTCTTCACTAGAAGATTCCGTGCAAAATCGTTTCCATTCATTTAACCGCGTGTCTTTAATTAATTTTTTATACTCGTTGAATTTAGCATAATATTCGCGCTTTTTGTCGTCCCTTTCTACGTCCCCTCGCGACCTATTCCACGCCTTTTTTAATCTACGTACTTCCGCTCTCGCGTTATCTATTTCCCTAGTCCACCACGGTACTGATTTCGCGAATTTTTTAATTCGCGGAATCCCTGCCTCGCATGCCCCGACAATTAATTTATTTATTATTTCCGCCGAATTATTAATACCCTCTCGCGATCGATCAGCTAATGCCCTTATAATCTGATGTCTATTGCTTTCTAAAATTGAATCAAATATTTCCCAGTTCGCCCGTTTGATGCAGAATCCGCGTTTTTCGTTTGAATTATCATTAATCGCGCCTCCAATTTCCCACCTAATTATCCTATGATCTGAAATTTCATTTTCCGTATCTACCGACCATCCATACACCGAGGCCGCGATGTCAACAGAACAAGCTGTCACGTCAATGAAGCTTGTTCGGTCCCCCGGGCCGGCATATGTTGGTATATTTCCCGTATTCAATATAATTAATTCGCGTTCGTCTAAAAGTTCCGAAAAAATTCTACCACGTTTGTCCTCCGTAGGGCTGCCCCATAATCCGCATTTCGCATTTGCGTCGATTCCTAGTATAATTTCCCCTTTGTTTGCTAATGACCCTAGCACGTGTCTAAGCTCACTAATGGCTTCTTCGTAATCCTCATCCCTCTTGTTACCTGCGCACGGTAGGTAAGCCGAAATTCCGAAAAATCTTAATGACCCCTTTTGAAATTCTATAACCGTAATTTTCTCCGAACACAAATCTGTTAAAATTACCCCATTAGCCGTACCTGAATTAACGCAAATTGCCGTCCGTGGGCAATTACCTACTTTATAAAAAATATCCATATGTGAGGTGAAGCCTCTTACTCTGCCTCCGCGTATGTTCGGTTCCTGAATAAAACAAATATCTATTCCCTCGTCCGCGATAATTTTCGTTAATAAATTTACCCCTGACATGCTTTTGTTTAAATTAATCTGCGCACACTTCACCAATGAAACAGAATCACTTACCCCGTTAGAATTCGATGTTTGATTAGACATCGTAATCGATGCTGTCGATGTACCGCTCCTCGAATCGCTTCATCGACGGGCAGCGTCGCGATTTGGCGTCGTGGTCAGTCTCGAACTTACGTCCATCTTTAACCGTGTCATTATGTCGCGTGCACACAACACAACACGTTTTGCGGCTCTTGCATTCCTTGAATGCATGGCCGCTTTCACCGCACTTTCCACACACTTGTTCTTTTATTTTACAGTCCGCAGATCTGTGACCGAACCCGTGGCACTGAAAACACTGTAGAATTTCTCTATAGTCTTCCGCGAATACACATTCATAACCAATTTTCAGCGGTCGATCTTGTAGAAGTTTCCTTAGCAAAGCAGGCACTTCCACAACGACAGATTTTGTGTACTTGTTCCTAAAGTTCTTGATCTGCCGCCGTACACTAACGTTCTCCTTAAATTCCTCCATAGATTTATAAATGCCACGTACAAATTCGTTTTGTCTGTAAATGGTATCTATTACAGTTTCGGCCGTGGCGTTGACGTCGATTCGGAATAAACGCATCCACGGCTTGCGTTTCTCCACGTTGTTCATTTTCAATTCGGTCTTATTAACAGCCTTTTTAAATTTCTCTAGATCGTTGGCATCCGGACAGTTAATTTTCACGCCTCCATTTTTTAGCATAGTCATTTTGGCAATGCCGATTTCATTCTCCACGGGATCAACACACGTCATGATGCGACATTTAACTTGTGCACTTGTTAATTTATCTTCCCCGCATTTAACGATCACCTCGTTTTTCTTTAAAGCACTCACATAGGAGCTCTTAACCTCCTTTCTGGAAACCGGCTTCGCCGTCGCTTTTTCCGCCGGAACTTGCTCCGCCAATTTCTTCTTCATTTTCTCCATATTGTCGTCCGCAGCGTCCAACAACTCGCGCATATTTACCAGCATGCCGCACATTATTAGCATGGTATTTGCCATGCTGTTTACCGTTGCACGTACTTCTTTCCGGTCCGAAACACTAATTGTCGATGACACATCCGGTACAAGTTTCAGGATTTTCTCCTTCATCTCGTTCACATTAGCCGCAAATTGTTCTCCTTTCGTTGCCATTATAGTAACGAAAATTAAACTTATTCACCGCACTCACCGCACTCAGGTAAAAACAGGTAAAATCGCAAAGGTCGCTCGAAGTTAATCCGCTTATAAAAGTGCTCGCCAGGTAGGTGCTTAAGGGAGAGAACACGTCTGCTCCGCTCAAGCTCTGGATCGCAACTGGGTAACTTAAGACATTATTTATTTATGAAGCATTACATTATGTATAGCTTATTCTTAACTTAAAACTAACTTAAATCTACCCTCCCGCAGGTTAAAGAATAGGTAAAATAAATATCCCTCGTTTTTTAAATCTTTATTCCGCCCAGTACAAATTCCCCGTATAAAATATCCATAATAAAACACCCCCTCAATATATAGAATTTATTTCACCCTCTCCCGCAAAACACATAAATACATTAAAATCAATTTAGCCGTTCTTCTTTCTTCTATCTCTTCTCATCACTGGTCCTCTTCTGCTCTTCTGCGACGATGAGTCCTCTTGTCCTCTTCTACGACGAATAGTCCACTTCTGCGATGTCGCAGCCTCCTTGGTGTGTTCTCTTCTTTCTTCTTTCTTCTTTCTTCTTTCTTCGTGACGCTCCTCTTCTGCGACGATGTGTCCTCTTCTTTTCTTCTGCGAAGATGGGTCCTCTTGTCCTCTTCTACGAAGTACGATCCTCTTCTGCGATGATGCGTCCTCTTCTTTGTGGTCCTCTTCTCTCTTCAGTGTGGAAAGTGGTATCCCGCGCGCTGCCCGTTCATCACCGTGTTTTGGTTTTCCGCCGGTATTGAAGTGATTCTGCTTCATATGAGCACGCACAGATAATTCTCACAAAAGCATGTATAAAATTTAGCCCGTTTTCAATGACTCTATTGAACCCGCAAATAATTTAAACACGTCCCAGAATTTATTTTCGCGCCTAATATTGACCAGCTCTCCGTAGTTAGCTGGCCATCCTAGTCCAGCCGAGACGAGCTCAACGTGTGCCCGATCTCGTTGCTCCTGCGTAAACGAGCAGGAGAACATAACATGTTCCGCGCTATCAACCCCGTTACCGCATTCACAGTCTTCTAATTCTACTTTACCTATCTGTTTAAGAAATTTCCCAAAGTTTCCATGTCCTGTCATTAATTGAGTCATTTCTGGTGTTATTTTCACTAAGATTTCCCGCCTTTCGTTTACCGATTTAATAAAATTGAATGTAACCCGCCCGTTAACCGAGTTTGCCCATCCGTTATTCCACCTGACTCTCGCGTCGCCTCTAATTAATCGTTTCGCGTATGAGAACGGTGCTCTATCGTAGACGTTCAAAACTGTTTCCCTCGTGGCTTCTTTCGCAAGTTTATCTGCCCTCTCGTTTCCCTCGTTTCCTACGTGCGCTCGCGTCCAGTGAAACCTAATTGTTTTTCCCCGCGCTTCCCTTATTAATCGGTCTATTTCTAACATTAATTCCGTTGGTTTCCGCATTGATCTAAGTGCATGAAGTGCAGCCTTAGAGTCGGATATAACGTGCCACACACCGTTCTCTTTTTGTTTTATATATTCGACCGCGGCCCTAATTGCAACTAATTCACTCTGGAAGACTGTGCATTTATTACCCAATTTAAGTTTTAAAAAGTCCCTTTCCGCGCCCAGTTTATATACCGCAATGGCCGCGCCGATGCCATGTTCCGTTTTTGACCCGTCTGTAAAAATTGCGTTTTCCGCTTCGAATTCCGCGTCTACTACGTTAAAATCTATTCCGCGATTCTCAGCTGGATGCCTACTTGAATGCCCTCTCTGTTCTATTAATACTATTTCGTCGCCGCGATCTAATTGTCCTGAGTTTCGCGTCCGCCATCGTGAGCTTGTTTCCCTAATTTTTTCCTCTATTGGAATTAAGTCCGCAATAATTAGTGCCGCATCCGCTGAAACCGTTTTATACGCTGCCGCCGCGCCTATCGCCATTATACGTTGCACCGATCGCAAATTCTTAATTTCTCGTGATTTTAACTTATTTCCCCATATCGCAGAACCATACGTGATAGCCGGTTCTATCGCGCCCAAGTATATTGTCCGCATCGCGTCCCTCGTCAAGCCCCACGTGAGTTTACAAGCCACCCGTAGCTGTTGTGAAATTTTTCGCGCCTTTATGCAAATATAATCTATGTGCTGCCGCCAGCTTAATTTTTCATCTATTACAATACCAAGATATTTAATACTCTCCGCGCAGTGAACAAATGTATCGCCCATTTTAAAATTTGGTCTCGCCTGTTTTAATTTTCCAAAAAAAAGTCCCGTCGTTTTATCCGCGTTGAATTTTAATTTAACTTCCTCACCCCAACTATTAATAATTTCTAATGCTGAATTTACCGTATTCTTAAGCCCCTTATATTGACCTGACCGTGCAAGTAAAACCGTGTCATCTGCAAACGCAATTATTTCACAGTTATCTGGAATGATTTTCCTCAGAAGTGTCGCGTGAACTATTTTCCAAAAGCCCGGTCCTGATTTTGACCCCTGCGGACAACCTCGTTCGATTTCCCTAATAACCGATTGCCCCGCGTAATCTATTCGCGCCGTACGTTTTTCTAAGAAATCCTTAGTTAATTTAATTAAATTTCCCGGTACGCCCATCCTTCCCAATTCATTAATTATAATCGGCCACCACGTATGATCAAACGCCCCCGCAATATCTAACGAAACTACCGCGCTGTAGTCACCCGCCCGTTTCGCGTTTTCTACAAAATCTATCACTCTCTTTACCGCGTGCACCGTTGTTTTCCCCTTCGTAAAACCGTATTGATTAGCGGCCGTCGCGCCGGTAGTCTCTAGATGATATTCAATCCGTTTGATTAAAATATCATCCAGGATCTTCCCGAGACAGGGAAGCAAACAGATAGGTCTGTAACTTCCCATATCCGCGACGTCCTCTTTCCCTGCTTTTGGAATTAACCTAACGTCTGTGTCTTTCCAACAAGTCGGAAAGACTCCCTCTCCTACGCACATACGTATGCATGCAAAAATTTCCTCGCCTATTATACTCATTGCCCGTTTAACTATTTCGATAGTGATTTTATCGCGCCCTGGTGCTTTTTTTGCACCTATTCCTCTAATCGCGTTATCTAATTCGACACGTGTGAGGTCACAATCGTTTGCGCCCCCCGTGACACACGCCGCCTGTTCACGAATTTCTGTGTGTACCTCACTATCGTTAACCGCGTTATCTTCCGGAAAGAATTTATTTAGTAAAGCCGCCGCCGTTTCTTGCATCGTTTTTGTATACGTTCCGTCCGCCAATCTAACATTCGAAATTACATTACGCCGTTTACTGCCCCTAATTACTTTATACGCGCACCCCCACGGCTCTTCACTAGAAGATTCCGTGCAAAATCGTTTCCATTCATTTAACCGCGTGTCTTTAATTAATTTTTTATACTCGTTGAATTTAGCATAATATTCGCGCTTTTTGTCGTCCCTTTCTACGTCCCCTCGCGACCTATTCCACGCCTTTTTTAATCTACGTACTTCCGCTCTCGCGTTATCTATTTCCCTAGTCCACCACGGTACTGATTTCGCGAATTTTTTAATTCGCGGAATCCCTGCCTCGCATGCCCCGACAATTAATTTATTTATTATTTCCGCCGAATTATTAATACCCTCTCGCGATCGATCAGCTAATGCCCTTATAATCTGATGTCTATTGCTTTCTAAAATTGAATCAAATATTTCCCAGTTCGCCCGTTTGATGCAGAATCCGCGTTTTTCGTTTGAATTATCATTAATCGCGCCTCCAATTTCCCACCTAATTATCCTATGATCTGAAATTTCATTTTCCGTATCTACCGACCATCCATACACCGAGGCCGCGATGTCAACAGAACAAGCTGTCACGTCAATGAAGCTTGTTCGGTCCCCCGGGCCGGCATATGTTGGTATATTTCCCGTATTCAATATAATTAATTCGCGTTCGTCTAAAAGTTCCGAAAAAATTCTACCACGTTTGTCCTCCGTAGGGCTGCCCCATAATCCGCATTTCGCATTTGCGTCGATTCCTAGTATAATTTCCCCTTTGTTTGCTAATGACCCTAGCACGTGTCTAAGCTCACTAATGGCTTCTTCGTAATCCTCATCCCTCTTGTTACCTGCGCACGGTAGGTAAGCCGAAATTCCGAAAAATCTTAATGACCCCTTTTGAAATTCTATAACCGTAATTTTCTCCGAACACAAATCTGTTAAAATTACCCCATTAGCCGTACCTGAATTAACGCAAATTGCCGTCCGTGGGCAATTACCTACTTTATAAAAAATATCCATATGTGAGGTGAAGCCTCTTACTCTGCCTCCGCGTATGTTCGGTTCCTGAATAAAACAAATATCTATTCCCTCGTCCGCGATAATTTTCGTTAATAAATTTACCCCTGACATGCTTTTGTTTAAATTAATCTGCGCACACTTCACCAATGAAACAGAATCACTTACCCCGTTAGAATTCGATGTTTGATTAAACATCGTAATCGATGCTGTCGATGTACCGCTCCTCGAATCGCTTCATCGACGGGCAGCGTCGCGATTTGGCGTCGTGGTCAGTCTCGAACTTACGTCCATCTTTAACCGTGTCATTATGTCGCGTGCACACAACACAACACGTTTTGCGGCTCTTGCATTCCTTGAATGCATGGCCGCTTTCACCGCACTTTCCACACACTTGTTCTTTTATTTTACAGTCCGCAGATCTGTGACCGAACCCGTGGCACTGAAAACACTGTAGAATTTCTCTATAGTCTTCCGCGAATACACATTCATAACCAATTTTCAGCGGTCGATCTTGTAGAAGTTTCCTTAGCAAAGCAGGCACTTCCACAACGACAGATTTTGTGTACTTGTTCCTAAAGTTCTTGATCTGCCGCCGTACACTAACGTTCTCCTTAAATTCCTCCATAGATTTATAAATGCCACGTACAAATTCGTTTTGTCTGTAAATGGTATCTATTACAGTTTCGGCCGTGGCGTTGACGTCGATTCGGAATAAACGCATCCACGGCTTGCGTTTCTCCACGTTGTTCATTTTCAATTCGGTCTTATTAACAGCCTTTTTAAATTTCTCTAGATCGTTGGCATCCGGACAGTTAATTTTCACGCCTCCATTTTTTAGCATAGTCATTTTGGCAATGCCGATTTCATTCTCCACGGGATCAACACACGTCATGATGCGACATTTAACTTGTGCACTTGTTAATTTATCTTCCCCGCATTTAACGATCACCTCGTTTTTCTTTAAAGCACTCACATAGGAGCTCTTAACCTCCTTTCTGGAAACCGGCTTCGCCGTCGCTTTTTCCGCCGGAACTTGCTCCGCCAATTTCTTCTTCATTTTCTCCATATTGTCGTCCGCAGCGTCCAACAACTCGCGCATATTTACCAGCATGCCGCACATTATTAGCATGGTATTTGCCATGCTGTTTACCGTTGCACGTACTTCTTTCCGGTCCGAAACACTAATTGTCGAT
Source organism: Ontholestes murinus (assembly GCA_963969525.1). Lineage (NCBI taxonomy): Eukaryota > Metazoa > Arthropoda > Insecta > Coleoptera > Staphylinidae > Ontholestes > Ontholestes murinus. The sequence continues at coordinate 14,085 of CAXAKX010000532.1, read as the reverse complement.
GACACATCCGGTACAAGTTTCAGGATTTTCTCCTTCATCTCGTTCACATTAGCCGCAAATTGTTCTCCTTTCGTTGCCATTATAGTAACGAAAATTAAACTTATTCACCGCACTCACCGCACTCAGGTAAAAACAGGTAAAATCGCAAAGGTCGCTCGAAGTTAATCCGCTTATAAAAGTGCTCGCCAGGTAGGTGCTTAAGGGAGAGAACACGTCTGCTCCGCTCAAGCTCTGGATCGCAACTGGTAACTTAAGACATCAGGACGGTGGCCATGGAAGTCGGAATCCGCCAAGGAGTGTGTAACAACTCACCTGACGAAGTTACTAGCCCTGAAAATGGATGGCGCTAAAGCGTTATGCTTATACTCGACCGTCAGCGGCATGTGCGGTGTACGGCCACTACTCGTAGTGGCCGGCCATGAAGCCCTGACGAGTAGGAGGGTCGCGGCGGTGTGCGCAGAAGGATTGGGCGTGGGCCCGTCTGGAGCCGCCGTCGGTGCAGATCTTGGTGGTAGTAGCAAATACTCCAGCGAGGCCCTGGAGGACTGACGTGGAGAAGGGTTTCGTGTGAACAGCCGTTGCACACGAGTCAGTCGATCCTAAGCCCTAGGCGAAAGCCGATGTTGATGTTGGTGTATCTCAATGGCGATGACATTTTATAAACATATATTTGTTACATTGTTGATAAAAATCACACCCAACGGGCGAAAGGGAATCCGGTTCCTATTCCGGAACCCGGCAGCGGAACCGTTAATAAGTCGTGCCCTCGCAAGAGAGTTCGTCGGGGCAACCCAAAAAGACCTGGAGACGCCGTCGGGAGATCCGGAAAGAGTTTTCTTTTCTGTATGAGCGTTCGAGTTCCATGGAATCCTCTAGCAGGGAGATATGGTTTGGAACGCGAAGAGCACCGCAGTTGCGGCGGTGTCCGGATCTTCCCCTCGGACCTTGAAAATCCAGGAGAGGGCCACGTCGAGTATCCTGCCGGTTCGTACCCATATCCGCAGCAGGTCTCCAAGGTGAACAGCCTCTAGTCGATAGAATAATGTAGGTAAGGGAAGTCGGCAAATTGGATCCGTAACTTCGGGATAAGGATTGGCTCTGAGGACCGGGGCGTGTCGGGCTTGGTCGGGAAGCGGGTCCTGGCTGACGTGCCGGGCCTGGGCGAGGGGACGCGTGCGTTAGCGCGCGCCGATCCGAGCTCGGTCCCGTGCCTTGGCCTCCCGCGGAACTTCCTTGCTGCGAGGCCCGCGCGTGCGCACTCGGTGGCTCTGCTGCTGGCGTGCGTGTGCCGGTGTCCTCTTCGGCCGCCATTCAACGGTCAGCTCAGAACTGGCACGGACTTGGGGAATCCGACTGTCTAATTAAAACAAAGCATTGCGATGGCCCAAGCGGGTGTTGACGCAATGTGATTTCTGCCCAGTGCTCTGAATGTCAACGTGAAGAAATTTAAGCAAGCGCGGGTAAACGGCGGGAGTAACTATGACTCTCTTAAGGGAGAGTCATAGGATAATCCCCGGCGCAAGCCGGCCGTCCCTTCGGGGAAGGGTTAGCGGTCCGGTCCATCTCGGTGGACTACCGTTGACCA
>CAXAKX010000532.1:0-10000 GCA_963969525.1 Ontholestes murinus | reverse complement strand
TCATCGAGAGAGAGAGAGAGACACACACACAAAAATAAAAATAAAAACCACCACACACAGACTATCTCGTTCGATCTTATCATCGCATGTTGTTGTGAAAGAAGAACCAGTGTTGTGAGTGTTGTGTGTGTGTGTGTGTGTGGAGAAAAAGAGGCGACTAAAACCATTACTACTTCTTACATTAGTTTAGTTGTAGTTAATGGGCGGCAGGTACACCTATTTTTATTAACAACACAAATATTTATTTTAACAACGAACGAAAGGAGAAGAGTACATTGTACACATTTTTTTTTTTTAACAAAAATAATGTGGGTGTTCTTAAAATTATTACGAACGAAAAGTGTTAATAAATTAATAAAATATTTATTTCATCCATCATCATACCAGTTTTATTCAGCCACAGCAGTTAAACATAAAATAACAATAATATAAATAATAAATAAAAATATTAATTGATGATATAATGATATAATAATAATGCTGCTGGTAAAAATTACAATGGATAAACGATATTTTTTTTTAAATGATCGATGGGCGTTATTCTGTACACGAATGGACATCAGATCTGCGGCCGTTATTCGGTACACGAATACGCATCACATCTGCGGCCGTTATTCGGTACACGAATAGGGATCACATTTGCGGCCGCTATTCGGTACGTAAAGTGATATAATTAATTACCGTTTTTCTGTACCCATATCCGTAACGAATGTATGTTAAATAAGGCGTGAGTGGTGGTTACATTTCGCAATTTTCACACTTACCACCAATGTTTCCTTTCGTTTCGAATGAGCGAATGGACGAATTTTATATTATCATATAGTATATGGAACTTTCGACAGTCATCCGGTACCGGTGTGCGATTGACCTATATGTGGCGGCCGGTGGGTCGATGTGCACGATGCTAAAAGCGAAATTTCGATCGACACGAAATAATTTCGAAATTTTTACCACGGTTCGCATTTATTTCCGCTCGTCGATGTGTCCTCTCGTATCGCGTAAGCGAATTAACGAATATTATATTTTAATATTATAAAAATAATTTCGACAAGAAATAATTTCGAAACTTTTACCACGGTTCGCAATTAATTTCCGCTCGTCGATCTTTTTTCCTTACGTTTCCTGCGAGCGAGCGAGCGAACGAACGAACGAACGAACGAATATTATATTATCGAATGATAAAAGAAATTTCGACAGTCATTCTGTACCGGTGTGGCGGTCGGTCGGTGTGCACGGTGCGAAAAGCGAAATTTCGATCGACACGAAATAATTACGAAATTTTTACCACGGTTCGCATTTATTTCCGCTCGTCGATGTGTCCTTTCGTATCGCGTAAGCGAATTAACGAATATTATATTTTAATATAATAAAAATAATTTCTGCCGTTATTCGGTACCTATGTACGAAAAACCTATATGTGGCGGTCGGTCGGTCGGTGTGCACGGAGCTAAAACCGAAATTTCGACAAGAAATAATTTCGAAATAATTTCGAAACTTTTACCACGGTTCGCAATTTATTTCCGCTCGTCGATCTTTTTTCCTTACGTTTCGTGCGAGCGAACGAACGAACGAACGAACGAACGAATATTATATTATCGAATGATAAAAGAAATTTCGACAGTCATTCTGTACCGGTGTGGCGGTCGGTCGGTGTGCACGGTGCGAAAAGCGAAATTTCGATCGACACGAAATAATTACGAAATTTTTACCAAGGTTCGCATTTATTTCCGCTCGTCGATGTGTCCTTTCGTATCGCGTAAGCGAATTAACGAATATTATATTTTAATATTATAAAAATAATTTCGACAAGAAATAATTTCGAAACTTTTACCACGGTTCGCAATTAATTTCCGCTCGTCGATCTTTTTTCCTTACGTTTCCTGCGAGCGAGCGAACGAACGAATATTATATTATCGAATGATAAAAGAAATTTCGACAGTCATTCTGTACCGGTGTGGCGGTCGGTCGGTGTGCACGGTGCGAAAAGCGAAATTTCGATCGACACGAAATAATTACGAAATTTTTACCACGGTTCACATTTATTTCCGCTCGTCGATGTGTCCTTTCGTATCGCGTAAGCGAATTAACGAAAATTTTATTTTAATAAAATAAAAATAATTTCTGCCGTTATTCTGTACCTGTGTACGAAAAATATATATGTGAGGCGGTCGGTCGGTGTGCACGATGCCAAAAGCGTTATTCGGTACGGGCGCGCGAAATAATTGTACGCGGCGGTCGGTCGGTGTGCACGATGCTAAAAGCGTTATTCGGTACCTGTGTGCGAAAAACCTAAAGTCGAACGTTTTGACTTCGGTCCGCTTTATTTCCACTCGCCGATCTGTCCTTTCGCATCGCGTAAGCGAATTAACGAAAATTTTATTTTAATAAAATAAAAATAATTTCTGCCGTTATTCCGTACCTATGTACAAAAAATATATATGTGAGGCGGTCGGTCGGTGTGCACGATGCCAAAAGCGTTATTCGGTACGGGCGTGCGAAATAATTGTACGCGGCGGTCGGTCGGTGTGCACGATGCTAAAAGCGTTATTCGGTACCTGTGTGCGAAAAACCTAAAGTCGAACGTTTTCACTTCGGTCCGCTTTATTTCCACTCGCCGATCTGTCCTTTCGCATCGCGTAAGCGAATTAACGAAAATTTTATTTTATTAAAATAAAAATAATTTCTGCCGTTATTCGGTACCTGTGTACGAAAAACATATATATGAGGCGGTCGGTCGGTGCGAATAAGCGAATTGACGAAAATTTTATTTTAATATAATAAAAATAATTTCTGCCGTTATTCGGTACCTGTGTACGAAAAACATATATATGAGGCGGTCGGTCGGTGCGAATAAGCGAATTGACGAAAATTTTATTTTAATAAAATAAAAATAATTTCTGCCGTTATTCCGTACCTATGTACGAAAAATATATATGTGAGGCGGTCGGTCGGTGTGCACGATGCCAAAAGCGTTATTCGGTACGGGCGTGCGAAATAATTGTACGCGGCGGTCGGTCGGTGTGCACGATGCTAAAAGCGTTATTCGGTACCTGTGTGCGAAAAACCTAAAGTCGAACGTTTTGACTTCGGTCCGCTTTATTTCCACTCGCCGATCTGTCCTTTCGCATCGTGCAAGCGAATTAACGAAAATTTTATTTTAATAAAATAAAAATAATTTCTGCCGTTATTCCCTACCTATGTACGAAAAATATATACGTGAGGCGGTCGGTCGGTGTGCACGATGCCAAAAGCGTTATTCGGTACCTGTGTACGAAAAACATATATCTGAGGCGGTCGGTCGGTGCGAATAAGCGAATTGACGAAAATTTTATTTTAATATAATAAAAATAATTTCTGCCGTTATTCGGTACCTGTGTACGAAAAACATATATATGAGGCGGTCGGTCGGTGCGAATAAGCGAATTGACGAAAATTTTATTTTATTAAAATAAAAATAATTTCTGCCGTTATTCGGTACCTGTGTACGAAAAACATATATATTAGGCGGTCGGTCGGTGCGAATAAGCGAATTGACGAAAATTTTATTTTAATATAATAAAAATAATTTCTGCCGTTATTCGGTACCTGTGTACGAAAAACATATATATGAGGCGGTCGGTCGGTGTGCACGATGCTAAAAGCGTTATTCGGTACGGGCGGGCGAAAAACTTATATGCGGCGGTCGGTCGGTGTGCACGATGCCGAGAGCGTTATTCGGTACCTGTGTGCGAGAGACATATATATATGGTGGTGCACGGTGCGATGAGCGAATTTTCATTTTACGCAAATAAAGTCGAGTATTACGCTTCGTTTCGTCTTGTTTCACACACAAATGATATTTTCGGGCAGTGCTAAGTGGAAAAATAAAAATAAAATTTCTCGCCGTTATTCTGTACAAATATGCATCAAACAGCTGTATGGGCGGTGCAGGTCGAAAGCGTTATTCGGTACCGGTGTGCGAAAAACCTAATGTCGAACGTTTTAACTTCGGTCCGCTTTATTTCCACTCGCCGATGTGTCCTTTCGTATCGAGTAAGCGAATTAACGAAAATTTTATTTTAATAAAATAAAAATAATTTCTGCCGTTATTCGATACCTATGTACGAGAAACATATATATGAGGCGGTCGGTCGGTCGGTCGGTCGGCGCGCACGATGCTAAAAGCGTTATTCGGTACGGGCGTGCGAAAAACTTAAATGCGGCGGTCGGTCGGTGCGCACGATGCCGAAAGCGTTATTCGGTACCTGTGTGCGAGAGACATATATATGGTGGTGCACGGTGCGATGAGCGAATTTTCGATTTACGCAAATAAAGTCGAGTATTACGCTTCGTTTCGTCTTGTTTCACACACAAATGATATTTTCGGGCAGCGCTAGGTGGAAAAATAAAAATTTAATTTCTCGCCGTTATTCTGTACAAATATGCATCAAACAGCTATATGGGTGGTGCAGGTCGTTCGGGTGAAAAGTGGAAGATTGAAAAAGAACGACCAGGCGAGCAGTATATGTATATATATCGCAAAGAAACGCCGAAATAAATATCCTTTTGGCTTTAATAAACCGTCGCATGGGTAAAATAAAATTTTTAACAAATTTTTGCCCTATGCGACGGACGGAGAGACGAACGACGAACAACGGCGGGCGACGACACACGGCAACGGGCGACGACACAACAACCAGTGTAGTGTAATGCCATTATATACGTTACGTGTAATAAGTCGGCCGGCGTGTTTTTAGTTTTTATCTCTTGTGGGGGAACGCGAGGTCTCAGTGTGTTCACCAAGCTGCTACTTCTCTAGTATTATATATAATATATAATAAGAAGATGTGTGTGGTTTTGCGTGTTCGGTGTGCCTCATATAATCGTTCCCCATCATATTAAAACACATAAAATATCATCATCGTCTGTTGAAAATAAAATCACGGCCTCACGTGTCTGGACAGTTCGATGTATTTAATATAAAACGACGACGAACCGGAGAGACGAACGACGAACAACGGCGGGCGACGACACACGGCAACGGGCGACGACACAACAACCAGTGTAGTGTAATGCCATTATATACGTTACGTGTAATAAGTCGGCCGGCGTGTTTTTAGTTTTTATCTCTTGTGGGGGAACGCGAGGTCTCAGTGTGTTCACCAAGCTGCTACTTCTCTAGTATTATATATAATATATAATAAGAAGATGTGTGTGGTTTTGCGTGTTCGGTGTGCCTCATATAATCGTTCCCCATCATATTAATACACATAAAATATCATCATCGTCTGTTGAAAATAAAATCACGGCCTCACGTGTCTGGACAGTTCGATGTATTTAATAAAACGACGACGAACCGGAGAGACGAACGACGAACAACGGCGGGCGACGACACACGGCAACGGGCGACACAACAACACCAGTGTAGTAGTGTAATGCCATTATATACGTTACGTGTAATAAGTCGGCCGGCGTGTTTTTAGTTTTTATCTCTTGTGGGGGAACGCGAGGTCTCAGTGTGTTCACCAAGCTGCTACTTCTCTAGTATTATATATAATATATAATAAGAAGATGTGTGTGGTTTTGCGTGTTCGGTGTGCCTCATATAATCGTTCCCCATCATATTAATACACATAAAATATCATCATCGTCTGTTGAAAATAAAATCACGGCCTCACGTGTCTGGACAGTTCGATGTATTTAATAAAACGACGACGAAACCGGAGAGACGAACGAGGAACAACGGCGGGCGACGACACACGGCAACGGGCGACACAACAACACCAGTGTAGTAGTGTAATGCCATTATATACGTTACGTGTAATAAGTCGGCCGGCGTGTTTTTAGTTTTATCTCTTGTTTGGGGGAACGCCGAGGTCTCAGTGTTGCACCAATCTGCTACTCTATTATAATATATAATAAGATGTGTGTGGTTTGTGTGTCGGTTGTGCCTCATACAAAAATCGTTCCCCGTATTTTACTACATATATAAATATATATCATCATCGTGTTATTATCGTCTGTTGAAAATAAAATCACGGCCTCGCCGTGTCTGGACAGTTCGATGTTTTAATAAAACGAGACGCGAGAAATCAGTTGCCGCCCGAGGAAATTTTTTTCTTGTCTCTCACCCACCATATATATATACCGTCTGTTGAATATAAAATCACGGCCTCGCCGTGTCCGGACAGTTCGGTGTTGAAAACTCTAACAGGTAGTTTGAACCTGTCCGAATAGCACGTTCGCGGGACCCATTTCGTATATTCGTTTATGCGTATGGCCCTTATGCGAGCAACATGTAGACTGAACATGTAATATTTTTAAAGTAGCGGTGCGTAAAAACTCCGTGAAAATTCAAATGCAATAACTCACCGAATTCCGAGCGAGAATGAAAACTTATGTTGATTGAAATATATATATCATCATAAAGTCAGACGTTCGGGGGACCCGAGCGCGTGGTCCCCTTGGCCGAGACGATGATTTTCAATCTAACGAACAATGATGTTTTTTGTAGTGTGTGTAAGCCTTGGCGAGATGTGAAATTTATAAAATTTCTCTTCTCTCTCATGCCATATATATGATATATTGATGCATTTCGGAGTTGTGTGGACCGAGAGTCTCTCCACTCCTATTCTTGGTGTTCACACCGCCGGCCGGCCGCCGTGTGCTCGTGTACATGTGCCGTCGTGTGCTGACGTGTGTGTCTCCGGGCGCATTATCAAACAAAAAAATTCGTGGGTCTGCATAAATGTGTGAACGTCTAGTCGCAATATCGCCGTAGCACAACCGCCGCCCCGCGTTTCGTGTCTTTTACACAAGTTGCATCACGTCCACCGTCTTGACCCCGCCACAGAGGCGGGATAGGTGTTTTACTGGCGTGCTCTGTATACCAATGGAGTGACACGTTAACGTCGGGGGTCCGTGCACGCGTAAACCGGGATATGTGCGATGTTCCGTTCAGCAGAGAGCAGAATTACGAATTCTTGGTGTTCACACCGCCGGCCGGCCGCCGTGTGCTCGTGTACATGTGCCGTCGTGTGCTCACGTGTGTGTCTCCGGGCGCATTATCAAACAAAAAAAGTCGTGGGTCTGCATAAATGTGTGAACGTCTAGTCGTAATATCGCCGTAGCACAACCGCCGCCCCGCGTTTCGTGTCTTTTACACAAGTTGCATCACGTCCACCGTCTTGACCCCGCCACAGGGGCGGGATAGGTGTTTTACTGGCGTGCTCTGTATACCAATGGAGTGACACGTTAACGTCGGGGGTCCGTGCACGCGTAAACCGGGATATGTGCGATGTTCCGTTCAGCAGAGCAGAATTTCGAACCACCTCTTTATTATAAATAAATGAGCTCGTCGTTACACCGGGCGCGCGCGCGCGTAAGCGCCGCCGCTCGAGTGTGCGCGACTAAACACAGCTCCCTGGTTGATCCTGCCAGTAGTCATATGCTTGTCTCAAAGATTAAGCCATGCATGTCTCAGTACAAGCCAAATTAAGGTGAAACCGCGAAAGGCTCATTAAATCAGTTATGGTTCCTTAGATCGTACCACTTATCCTTGGATAACTGTGGTAATTCTAGAGCTAATACATGCAAACAGAGTTCCGACCGGAGACGGAAGGAGCGCTTTTATTAGATCAAAACCAATCGGTGTCGGACGCGAGTCCGTTCATCGTACAACTTGGTGAATCTGAATAACTTATTGCTGATCGCACGGTCTCGCACCGGCGACGCATCTTTCAAATGTCTGCCTTATCAACTGTCGATGGTAGGTTCTGCGCCTACCATGGTTGTAACGGGTAACGGGGAATCAGGGTTCGATTCCGGAGAGGGAGCCTGAGAAACGGCTACCACATCCAAGGAAGGCAGCAGGCGCGCAAATTACCCACTCCCGGCACGGGGAGGTAGTGACGAAAAATAACGATACGGGACTCATCCGAGGCCCCGTAATCGGAATGAGAACACTCTAAACCTTTTAACGAGGATCAATTGGAGGGCCAGTCTGGTGCCAGCAGCCGCGGTAATTCCAGCTCCAATAGCGTATATTAAAGTTGTTGCGGTTAAAAAGCTCGTAGTCGAATCTGTGTCCCGCGCCGCCGGTTCATCGCTCGCGGTGTCCAACTGGCGTGCCCGCGGGACGTCCTGCCGGTGAGCTTAGCCCGCGAGGGCGGCTCAACTTGAAATCCCATCGCGGTGCTCTTCACTGAGTGTCGAGGTGGGCCGGCACGTTTACTTTGAACAAATTAGAGTGCTTAAAGCAGGCTAAAACTTCGCCTGAATACTTAGTGCATGGAATAATAGAATAGGACCTCGGTTCTATTTTGTTGGTTTTCGGAACCCCGAGGTAATGATTAATAGGAACGGATGGGGGCATTCGTATTGCGACGTTAGAGGTGAAATTCTTGGATCGTCGCAAGACGGACTAAAGCGAAAGCATTTGCCAAAAACGTTTTCATTGATCAAGAACGAAAGTTAGAGGTTCGAAGGCGATCAGATACCGCCCTAGTTCTAACCATAAACGATGCCAGCCAGCGATCCGCCGACGTTCCTCCGATGACTCGGCGGGCAGCTTCCGGGAAACCAAAGCTTTTGGGTTCCGGGGGAAGTATGGTTGCAAAGCTGAAACTTAAAGGAATTGACGGAAGGGCACCACCAGGAGTGGAGCCTGCGGCTTAATTTGACTCAACACGGGAAACCTCACCAGGCCCAGACACCGGAAGGATTGACAGATTGAGAGCTCTTTCTTGATTCGGTGGGTGGTGGTGCATGGCCGTTCTTAGTTGGTGGAGTGATCTGTCAGGTTAATTCCGATAACAAACGAGACTCTAGCCTGCTAACTAGGCGTACTTTCGACATCTCAAAGGTCGGCGTCGGTATCGTCACGGTCGTGCAAACGGTCGTGCGTGCCGCTCGTTTGATTTTTACTGTCGGCGTACAATCAATTCTTCTTAGAGGGACAAGTGGCTTTTAGCCGCACGAGAATGAGCAATAACAGGTCTGTGATGCCCTTAGATGTTCTGGGCCGCACGCGCGCTACACTGAAGGAGACAGCGTGTCCTCCCTGGCCGAAAGGTCCGGGTAACCCGCTGAACCTCCTTCGTGCTAGGGATTGGGGCTTGCAATTGTTCCCCATGAACGAGGAATTCCCAGTAAGCGCGAGTCATAAGCTCGCGTTGATTACGTCCCTGCCCTTTGTACACACCGCCCGTCGCTACTACCGATTGAATGATTTAGTGAGGTCTTCGGACCGGTACTCGGTGACGTTTCGACGTTCGTCGATGTTGCTGGGAAGATGACCAAACTTGATCATTTAGAGGAAGTAAAAGTCGTAACAAGGTTTCCGTAGGTGAACCTGCGGAAGGATCATTAACGTATTTTTGTGTCGCACAATATATGTGTGTACGCGAAACAGATACACTGACGATCTGACGTTCGGCTTCTCGCATCTGAAAAACTCGTATATTTATATACGTAGAACTGATGCGTCGAAGCGTATTACTCACACTGTATTTTTGTACACACAACAACACACTGTGTGTGTACTCTATATACGAACCGGACGTTCGCATCTCTCTCGTTTTGACCGACCGATCGACGATATCATACCAGATATGATATATCCGATCTCGGTTGACTCGTGTGGCTGATCCGTCGTCTGTTTGAAAGAAACATAAAAAGACACTGAAGTTTTGGGAGTATATATCCCATTCTTCCAGAGAGGGATGCTCGCATCGCGCCGCCTTACTACGGATGCATTCTGTATGGGCGCGCGCGCGGTCCGTCATCCGTTATAACAAACATATTTATTTTAAATAAAATATACTACCGATTGTAACCACCAGAGAGATAATATTACATATATATATTATATATACATATACAAATAATAAATATTGGCACAAACAAACAAACAAACAAACAAACAAAAACGAGCACGGACGATGTACGTACGCGTACACGTGCTGCGTCTCATGGGACCGCTCGTAGGAAGGCCGAGCGGTCCTCAGTCACCCGCCATCTG
>CAXAKX010000531.1:0-17508 GCA_963969525.1 Ontholestes murinus | reverse complement strand
AGTACTTTTTAAAAATTGGTTAGGGGCTACTTTGTAATGTGCTCCAGCAATTAGCTGTAAGAGTTTTCTTTGTAAGCCAAAAATTCGATTTGCCGACGTTGAGTGGCCCCAAATTATTATCCCATTTATCAGTACCTTCCTGGATGCGAAAGTGTTCCTAAATAAGAAAATGAGCAATGATAACTGTTTAGCAAATCTCTTACAGTGTTGTGTTTGAACCAGATTTAGCTCAAGATAAACGCCAAGGAGTTTTCAGTTTTTTCTTTGTAGTCTTTGTCTAGGTTTCGAGTTCCGAGAATAATTGTTTTTGTTTTAGGATCATTTAGAGTCAGTTCATTTTCCGTAAACCAGTGTTTTATTTTATTTGACAGTATTTGTTTTTAATAGGAGTTGATCAAGTTGTTTTGAATTATTTAGTGCAGTGGTGTCATATGCAAAAATTACTAACTTTGAAGTGTTTATGTGGTAATCAAAATCATTTATATAAATGATGAATAGAAGGGGCCCTAACACAGATCCCTGCAAGATACCTCGATTTATTGATAAAGTATTTGAGCTGGTGTTATTTGACTCGACGTGTTGGTATCGTTCTGAGAAATATGGTTTAAATAGTTCAATCGTGTTTTCGTCAACCTTATATTAGCTCTGTTTTTGAAGTAATAATAATAATCTCCCATACAATCAAAGGCTTTCATTAGATCGCAAAGCAATGCACTAACGCATTGGCCATTGTCTATGCAGGAATGTCTGTGCCCTATGAAATCAACTAATGCTGTTGTTGTGCTTTTATTTCCGCGAAAACCAAATTGTGAGCTAGATATCAGGTTGTTTTCTTCGATATATTTTGCTAGCCTGCTTTGTATTATAATTTAAAATATCTTACCAATAATCGATAAGATGGCTATAGGTCTGTAGTTGCTGGGGAAAATGTTATCGTCTAGTGCTCTATTTATCAATTTGGTCAAATGGGGAATAATTATGCTTTTCATGTGTTTTATGATTTTGGTGTTAAACCATATACGTCAGTACTAGTTACAGAGCTTATTTATTGTATCTCGAACTTCGACTTCTGATACCTTTGATATTTAAAAGCTAATATTTGGTATCGAAAAATATGGAGTTTTTATGCGGCATGTCGTGCCATTTGTTGCTTTGGAGTAGTGGTATTTTTCCGATTTGAATTTAGAATATTCCACATGGCTTTGACATAATTTTTAGAGTTGGTGATATAAGCATCGTTTGTTTGGTGTCGTTGTTTTTTTATTTCTGGCTTGTAAAGCTTTTTATTTATTTTTAATGAAACCTGCAGATTTAGATCCGGGTATTTTTTGCTGATATTAGTAAGAAGAAGCAATTCATCATGCATTTTCTTCAATCGGAGGTTGAACCATTTTGGTTCATTTGTTGGTTGATAAATAAGGCGTTGAGGTGTTGAAAATCCATATTTATTTGTATATTAATGTTGTAAATAACTAAGATTTTCAAAAATATGTGTTTATTTTCACTATACTTTTTTTGTATACTGCGTTTTTTGGTATAGTGTATTCATTGCTCTTATGCCGAGCAAAAGAGCGATGAATACACTATACCAAAAAAAGCAGTATACAAAAAAAGTTACACGTGGTAGGTCGCGTGGCTTCAATTCTTGCACCAGCTGTATTTTAAAAGGTTTTACGCCCAAATTTTCCGCAAAATTTTCCACGTAGTGGAGTAACAGTGGCACAATTGCTGCGAACGGCGCCAAATCGATAATTCACGGTCAGCAACAACACTGTCCGTACTCTATATATGCGTGTTGGTGGTTTAATGTCCAATAATGTAAATTCGGTGCGAAATTTAGTCACAAGATTCCGAATAGCCGCCTCAGAAGGTCGCCCAAACTCACCATAAAGTGGAATAAGTGCCCGATGCACTTTCTTAACCGAGCATGAATTTTGATAATAAAATTCAATAATCTGCAAACGTTGTTCGTTTGTAAGTCTATTCATGGTTAAATTATAGACCAAACTGAACATGTTTGACAGTTGACATGTTAAAGGAAAACAGCTGAGCTGCTAAAAACAGTGTTGCCAAAAAGAAAGTTGCTAAAAAATCACCCATTACAATAATAACATTTGAAGCGTAATTTGCTGAATAGTATTTTGAATTTTTGTTCTAACTCTCCAATAGTTTCTGGTGGCATTTGATAAATAATTATGTTTTTGATAAATCTGCATGCAAAGGAATCCAAAATTTTTAGATCTTGAAATCCTTAGGTGAATCTTCAATAGGACTACCACATCTGATGGTATTTATCATTTAACCATTTTCTGATTTTACGACTTTAGTGGTCTGGTTCGCCATTATGCTGGTATATTAAATTGCTCTTTATATCCAGTGTTATATTCTTTCATCAAGAAAATGAACGTAGTTTTCGGCATTGAATAAGATATGTGGTCCAACTATTTTTGTTCCAATTATTATAAATATTCAGTGAAAAACTATGTTGAAAAATGGTCGTTTATTATAAAAATTGTCATGTGCCCACTCGTGTAAATTGTTGATATTAAATACTCCATTTCTAGTGAATATTGCTCTGTATATAAGGTATTTCTGTGGAAGTCGACTTGTTCTTGGATTCTAGCCAATTACTAATTGCAAAAACTTGTTCTTTGCCCAAAATTCCCATGTAACAAATGTTGTATTTTGCAGAACCTGTATTGATATCGGTGATCAGCTTTTTAAACTTGAACTATTGCAATTCATCTAGTACTGCTGCCAGGATTTTCAGTGATAGCATTTAGAATTGCTGTCTCTAGATGAGGTTGTGTCGAGTTCTTGGTCACCCTGAATCCTGTCTTATTAGTATTACACGTCCAATTTCCCTTAATCTTCTATATAACCTCATGAATACGCGTCTCATAGGTTAATGACGATTAGAAAATTCTTATGGAACACTTTACCGGACAAGCTTTAGAGTTTCCCTAGGAAACTCCAAAAACCTTTTGCATACAAGCATACTCCGCAAACGTAAACTGCATACTTATTACTAATTAATAATACCATTAAAGTATTTTGATGACTGATAACTATTTTTATCTGTCATTTCACAAAAGCACTCTACAATTATTAATTTGCAATGTTGTCCGAATTAAAAATAAGTGACTTAACATCTTGAATATTATTAGTTTCTTTTTACTTTACTAAAGGATCAATGATAATACATTACTATTCATTATGATTTTAGGTGTGCATCAAGCAACTTGATTTAGAAAAAGTAGCCCTATTTACTGTTAGCAGTTTTGAATTTTGAAGATTTCGATGCCTGTTTAAGAAGCCTTTATATGTTTTTTTGTAGGATTTTTGTCATATTTTTTCATAATGAGTAGTTGCATTAAAAATATATTACTTACCGTATTGAGTTTTTCAATATTAAAGCCATTATTTATGCAAAACAGAGTAATACACAGCCTCTGAAGCATTGATCCATTTCTACAATATTTGCTACTGATTTGTTTCGTAATTTCTCGTTTAGGTAATAATTCTGGTAAATAGTCCACAAGTACCTAAAAAATAGATTTAAAAAAAACAGGGTATATATAGTAAGGGAATCAAAATATAATATATAATTTAATAACATATAGTCAAGCCGTCGAGAATTGACTGTGGCTCATGCTTTATCGTACTAATAGAATTGTATCGAAATTAATATCCATCTCGTTCTATTATCATCCTTAGATAACCGGATAACAGAATTAAATGAAAGACGAACCGTGAGTCTGCACGTTAAAGAATAGGGTAACGTGAAATGTATGTCATAGCTCGCGCTTGCGCATGACATTGTTTTGACAAAAATATATCTTATATGTATATATGGCATTCGACAATTTTAAAATTTCCCGCATCAGCTATCAACTTTGGCTGTGGACATGCGTTTACCTTAAACTTGATTCAACCATTATAAATCGATGAGTCATCGTCAGCTTTTGACGGCTCGACTATAAGCATGCATAATTTGTTTGAAACCAATTCAACTTGGCAATAGATTGCAAAGATTTATTTTCATTAATATTACAGATCTAAGCTTGGTAATGTAAATTGTTCTGTTCTGTAATTGAATAATTTAATCTTGGCCTAATTGTTTTATTGCTGATGCTGATGTAAATGGCACGTAGATTGTATTTGTGAATAACCCTTGTCAAGTATAAAAGTTAAGGGTGGAAGTACTCTCATTAGTAAAATTATTAATTAGAAGCAGTTTTATATTTTAATTTAGTTATAAAAAATAATACTTGCCTTTGCTAAACTTGGAAACATTGCTGGTATGTAGAACACGGGCACTTTGGTATGTTTAACGTAAACAACTGGTGCGAGACCTATCATCAATTTAATCTTTTCGTTATATTCAGGCTTCTCACTTAGCATCACGAAAAATGTTACGGCTCCTTGGCTGTGCCCAGCATAATACACTTGCGATTGCGCAGTAACATTTTTAATATAATCGATACTTGCCGGTAAGTCATACATTCCAATTTCATTCCAACTAAAGTTGTAAAACTTCTTATTATCAGTATCAGGATTTATGGACACGTGTTTTCTTGAGTAAGAATTTCCCCGGGCGTTTGGTAACCATACATCGTAACCATTATTTGCCAAATAGAATGGTAGAGACTTTTCTGGTCCCGACAATAGGTAAGATATTGAATTTCCAAGAAGACCATGCATTAATATCAAAACTTTTTTATTTGGCATTGTTTGTGATCTGCCATGAGGGATTCTATGAAGCTCGAGGATATATCCATCTTCTGTGGTAACTGAGTGATTTTCAAACGGATATCCATACTTTGAGAGAAGTTGTCCCTGAAATATAAGCAATTTTATTGTAAAATTATTCTGAAATTAATTATTTATTTTGCTAGTCTAATTGTTTTTTTCATTTAATTTAATATATTATATAGTAAGAATATTGAAATTATATCAATTATTGTACATTAACAATGTATCTCCCTATTGTTCCTCTAAGGTTAGTTACAAATTAGTTTTATTTTAATTGATTATTTTGTCTCCTTTATATTGCAAAAAATAGGTAAGTATATGTCTTTACAAGTTATTAAAATCGTAAATGACTTTATATTTGAAAATTGTCCGACTAGAACCCAGTTATTTCTCGACTATTTGTTATTACTAAAATCTAAAAAAAATAGTTAGGCGAACTAATCTAGTGATAATATTAGACTATTTGCAAAGATGTAGAATAATTGTATAATGAATATAAACGCAAAGTATATATAACTAGATCCAATCGAGGATTTTAATTATATACACATAATGTATAAAAACATCGTTTGCCTGAAGGTGGTTTTATATGAGGCGTTTTTTGTTTATTTTTTAATAGTTTTCGTAATATAAATAATTTTACAATAACTAAAAATGGACTGAGCTTTATTTTTTACAATAATTTACACAACTCATGTGAGGATGAAAAACCTATAAGTATGTGATTTTTAAATACATTTAAAAATTTTCATATATAAAGACTTGTCTCAAATAAATGGACTAATTAAAAAAACGTTTTCTGATGAGAAAAAAATATATTTTTACATTATTTAAATATGCAAAATTTTTAAAAATTCAAATATTACACTTACAATATCAAGTCCAATATCTTCGTGTGGAAATTCTCCTGGATTTATTGGATTGTATATCACATCTAAAGTTATGGCAATTATTGTCAGTAAGTTAACAATAATAGCGGCTTTTATTGTACCACTTATAACTTTTAATAACATCTTAATCCTTAAACAGTAATAATATGTTCAATCTAATTCCAGTAAATTCAATAAAATATCTGACAATAGTTCAATTTTATTATAGACACTTGTATGTTATAATCAGATTAATGACATATGATTAGATAATAATCAGTACATAGTACAATAATGTCTGTAATTTATATGTGCGATATTGTTTTGGATAAATAATAGATATTTAATTAAAAGTAACGCGTGTAGTATTTTAATAAATATCTAAAAATATAGCTATACTTCTTATCATAGAGAGAGAGAGAAAACAGCTTTATTATTAGAAGTAATTATTACATTATAAAGTATGTATTTACTTAGAATTTCTTCTAATCAGTGGCTATCGACCCGCGGTCTTCCAGCCTGGATTTAACTGTCTAAAAACCTCATGATTACTAACTTCTTACGAAATTAACTGTCTTCTATCATTCAAAGGTATCAAATTTAGTATACACGTCATCAGGTTTTGATCGTTTTGCGTTGTTTATTTACTAGGTATCTCTCTATTGTGAACATTTATAAAAAGTTCACACTACTTGACAGGATTTGATTTCCAAAAAATCTATTGTAAAACTTATATAATAGTTAGCAACTAGCTGTCGGTTATAGCAAAATAGCTAAATCAAAATCAATTTTATTGAGCGAATACTCTTTAAAAAATATACTAAAATATGCGTTTCTAAATGTACTATAGTTACTTCCGAATTAAATTACGGTTTGAACGGGACCAATTGTGTCACTATACAAATTTTAGAATGTTAAGAAAGAAAACAAATCGTTTTTTTATATGACATCTCATTTGTAAAATTTTAATATGGCATTTTTGTTTTTTGTGTAGTATATTTTCTATTATGGAAATAGGAAAATAATTAATTCAATATACCCCATCATTAAGGAACCCTTAGCTAATAACTATACCTCAATTACACATATAGGAAAAGAACGCAATACAATCGGAAAAATGTTAAATAAACTAAAAATAAAAACAGCCTTTAAAACAAACAATACCATAGGAAAATAATTAAAAATAATAAAGGCAAAATAAACAGAACTCAATATAGAGGGGTATATTTGTTGACTTGCAATGACTGCCCTAAGAATTACGTAGGACAAACCGGAAGATCATTTAATGACAGAATAAAAGAACATAAGAAAAACTATGAGAATAATAAAACAAATTCAACATACGCTAATCATTTAATAGAAGAAAACCACCAATTTAACAATGACTTTAGAATACTACATATAGCAGAAAAAGGAAGAAAACTGGATACACTGGAAACGATGGAAATCGATAAAAGAAAAAGAACGGGAAATTTATTAAATGATCAAATGGACTTGTCCAACACAACATTATTCAACTTATTCTAACACCGGTCCGACCTCACCACCGCACTATAAATAGTTTTAAATGTAAAAAAATTTGTATCATTTCTTCGCCTGAAGAATACACAGTGTGTCGAAACAATTGTCGCGAACGGCAAAATAAATATTTGAAAGTTTTATCGTATTTCATTTACGAAAATTTACCAAAGTGATTAGAATATGAACTTTCAACAACTAACAGCCTCAACTATTCAGTTATTTTTTCTGGTGTTATAATAATGTTACTAACTATGAGCCACAATAGTGTTGGCATACGTAAATATTTAGTTTTCTAAACGAGTCGTGGCAATCAGAAGAATAGCTTAGCGAAGGCATAAATATAAATAGTTAGTAATTCCAGACCCCCAACATAAAGTACCATTCATTTTAGGTATGATAAAGTGCAAAATATGCTGTATCTATTACAGATGGAGGGAAATAATTTAAAGTAGCCTGATAAGATAGATATTTTACACAACTTTATCGAGATGGCCTCTTCGTGTTTTCTTCAAGTGTTGAATCTAAGTGAATTCTTAAAAATTTAGCACTGCCACTTTAATATCTTTTTTCATTGAAATGAAATTGACAGTAATTTGTTTTCATTAAATACTGCATCACTATTTAACAAAGCAGATATCTTTAAGTTAAAATTCACTGCTTATTGTGCTGTATCATCAGCAAATAAAATAGTGGAAATGCATTTATTATCTTTGATGGAAATCATGAACAATAATTGAACCCTGTGCGACAACATACTTAAGTAATTTATCTGTATATGTAACACCATTAAAAATATAATCTGAGATCTATCGCTAAGATGAGAAAAGATAATACGATAACTGCTATGATGCAAATGGTAGGAATATAATTTCCGCATAAGTATAAGAAGCTAATATTAGTTACTTGTAATTAAAGTATTATCACTTTCGTCACAAAATTGTTTTTATTGACTAGATGTACATTTTAACTATTGATAAGGAACACTTCGTTTTCGAAATGTACATCTAGTCAATAAGAACAATTTTGTGAACAAAGTGATAATACTTTAATTACAATTAACTACATAATAATCTTCACATAAATTAAAAAAATATATATTTCTAAGCTAATATTACACAAGCATATCATGAAAGCAGTTAAAATATATTATAAAAAATAATTTAAATTGTACCTATTATATGCCATATTCGCACTAACTGTTTTGCTTCAGAAGTGATGTTTAGCACAAAAATATCTCCGATACTAATTCAATAGTGTACGTGATGTTGATAATAACCCCATAATTTATACGTTTAATTTAAAATTTCATGCATTATTCATTTGAATGAAATGCAATTTTCTATTTCATGCTGATTCATAATTGTAGAATATTAGTGACAATGAAATGTGTTATCCTTAATTAAGATTGGGTTAAGAAGATTGATTAATTAATGTAAAACTGCACGCAAGGTTTTGTTGACGCTTCATTCACCACTTGTTAGACTGCTTAACCGGTGTTTTGTTTTTCGTGCAATCAGATTCGTCATTAACGTGTAGATGTAATTTTGACTGTAAATTTATCCCTATCGGCAATTCGTTTTAAGCGATCGAGAAATGAAATTCTATTATAGGGTATGTTTCTCATTTTTACTTGAAATTTATTATCACTACTGAAATTATGTCGTAAGTTATAATCATTTACAACATTAAAAGCTAATTTTGTGATATCTTTAATTGTAAACCCAATAAAAATTTTCAAGGATATACTCAGAAATATGTTTCCACATCTGTAGAATATATCGTTGGTCTACTCAATGTTTTAAGTATATTAAAATAGATTTTTTTTTCATCAACATGTATCTTTATAGATTTTTCACGAACATACCTAATCAGATATTTTTCAATTGCTGTTAATAGTTAGTATATTAGTAATAGATTGGCTTTTCGTTTTTAGCTTTAACGGATGCAATAAATACCAAATTGTCAGAAATTAAATTGTATCGTGTTTTACATGGTTCAAATCAAATCAAATCAAACTTAATTCAAACCTAGTACATGTATGTGACATAGACTTAACTTATACGAATACACATACTAATATGAACACGTCTAAAAATACAAAGAAGCTGAAATAAATGATAATACGTAGCCAGGAAGGTTGAAGTAGGTTACGTGACAACAAAAGAAGAACAATGGATTTAAGGGTAAATTAAAGCTATATATTTCTGCTTCTATTAGGTAATTCTTTAACCTAATTTTAAATTCCTTTTGTACCGTAATGACTTTCAGATATTGAGGCAATTTATTAAAGAATGCTATTGCACAATATTCCGGCGTATTTTCAAACAAAGCTAATCTGTGTTTAGAAATATTAAAATCATTATAGAAACGCGTGTTGTAAATATGTTCCTTAAGATGAGGTTTAAACTTTTCTTTATTTTTTAAATTGAATATTAATATTTCATTCAAATGAATTCCAAAGAGTGTTAGGATGCCTTCCCTTTTAAAGAGGCATCTGCAAGTTTCATTATATTTCAAGCCAAATATTATTCTCATAACTATTTTTACACAACAAAAATATCCTTTGCTGTGGAACTGCTGCCGTATAGTAATAACCCATATCTCAGTAGTGATTCGAAATTCGAATGGTATAAAAGAATTAAATGTTTATTTTCAAAAATTCTTTTCAAAATTCTAATTGTGTAACAAACAGAATTTAATCTTTTTATTAATTGTAAGCAATGATCCTTCCAGTTGAATTGGTAATCTATTGTCATACCTAGTAGTTTAGTACTGGGCGATAATGGAATGGTTAGGTCACCTACTGTTATGTCTGGAAATGGCCATCGTGAATTTTTGGTTTGAAATGCTACTATGCTGGTTTTTTGTTTGTTTGGTAGCAGCCAATTATGGTTCATCCACCTTTCAATATGATTAATTGCTGCTTAAGTATTTGTTTTTAAGTTATCGGTATCTTTACCTTCGGTAATTACGGTTGTGTTATCTGCATAATTATGACATTTCCTAGTGGGACATTATTTGGGAAATCGGTCATGTAAATAATGAAAAGTATGGGGCCCAGAACACTTCCTTGCGGCACACCTATATTCGAGTATTGTATATTGTTAATTTTAATTTTTTGTCTTCGATTTACTAAATAATTTTGCAGTAAATTGTGACATTTTCCTCTTATCCCATAACAATATAGTTTGTCAAGTAAGAGTTTGTAGTCCATTGTGTCGAATGCTTTGGAGAGATCAAGAAAAATACCGAATGTCATTTCACCGCTCTCCAAAGCATCCGTGACTATTAAATATTATTAAATAACTGACATTCACTGAAAAAGTCAATTATACGTGTGGCAATAAGTTTTTCCATGATTTTTGAAAAGATGCTGAGCAACATAATTGGTCGGTAATTTGAAAAGTCTGTAGCGTCTCCTTTCTTAAAAATTGGTTTTATAATACCTAGTTTTAGGATTTCAGAAAATATTCCTTGTTCAAAACATTTATTAATTAAATGCACTAAAACCGTTACTAGCTCATTCGTGGCTGATTTTAATATCTGGGATCAAACCCAGAGGAAGATTTATTTTTAAGGCAAGCAATAGAATATTTCTGAATTAGAAGTTGGCTTCAAATATAGAGTTTTAGAATTTTGTTTTATATATTGTGCCTCTATATTTTGAGGGATTTGCTGTGTTAATGATGCGATATTAGCAAAGAATGAATTCATTAGGTCTATGTTCTCGGAAATATATGTATCATAGCTATTGTTGTTTTTTAAATTTTCAAGGTATTTATAAATAAGATTCCATGTTGTTTTTATTTTGTTGTCACTTATCATAATTGTGTTTAACATATTCATTCGTTCTGCATTTTGAATTAGGTTATTGTATTCGTACTATTTATTTGCATAAGCAATTTAAAATATATTTACACTCTAAAATTTCGGGCGTATGGTAGTTTGTTGTAGGATTTTTTTTTCAGACATTTCTTTTGATTTTAGGGCAATATTAATTAAAAGATGAAGTTACTAATTTTGAAAAAAATATTCCATTGACAATTAATATCATCAGTATAAAAAATGGAGTTGATAAATTCTGAACTGCTTAGAAAGCAAATAAAAAGTGGAAAATTATTATAATTACGTGAATAGACGACTCGGTTGTTTGGGGTTTGTTTTGACTCCCAAGCGAGCTTCTGAGCAATATGGTCGGGTATGTGGCTTTCGAATTCTTTTGACTTGAAGTTATTTGGCATATTTGTAATTATATTGCCAATTATAGAGTTTTTTGTATTATATATACGTGTGAAAGTATTAATGGTTACAGACGCAATAAATGTATCAAGTAATAATTGAAATTCAAAGGAATTTCGCGAATCACCCGTAATAATGAATGTTCCGTTCTCTTTTAATATCATTGTCAACATCAACTCTAGTCTTTCAAAGAAGATTGTGACATTTTCATTATTTGGAGGTCTATAAATAACTATTATTATTAAAACAGATTGCTCACATTGACGCACATTCAAACGATCCTGGAATCGCCAACACGTTTAAGTCTTCTCTTGCATCGCAGTCGACGCCGTCGCGCACGTAGATCGCTGCGCCTCCATATGCAGTTTCCCTCATGGAACTCTTGTTTCGTGAAAAGTTAGCCATTAACCTAAAATTTTCAATTTGGTGTTTTATAAGGTTATCTTGGTCAACATTGCGTTTATTGTCGAAGATTTCTTAAAAATTGATCGTATATTTAGGTGGATTATTGCAGTATTTATTATAGAGCGGTTTGAGTTCATTTGCGCTTCGCGAAAAAAGAATATCGTTGTAATTTGATATTTTCTGGCCATAAACCAGGGTCTTTAAATTTATTTTCAAATTTTTGCAAAAACCAATTTTTTAAAGCCTTTAGATTTTCACGTTTTACATCTATCATGGAAACCGATAGAGTTCCCTCAGAACAGATGTTTTCTCTGATAAATGCTTCGACATCAGCTGGAGTAGTATTAGGATTGGAATGTCCTAAAAAATACCACGACATCGGCGGAGCTGCAGTGAGCTGAGCACTTCTGTTTGCGGTTCCCAATATCGACGTTCTTTTTCTTCGAAGTCTCGCTTGCCTCCAGGGTCCATTCTCCTCGATTTGGGTGTTATTAGTGTTTGGTATTTTATTTCTTTGTTTATTTATATTAGCCGGTGAATCATTTTTGTTTTCAATTTTATTATTTGAATTTTTATTCAGAATTTCTTTGTATGTGTTTTTTGCTGAATCTTTTGAATTCTTTTTATCGACGGTTTATGTAGTAAGTTCGGAATTTTGAGTGGATGCATGCTCCATCTGTTGAGTACTGGTTTGGCCATCTAACAATTTAATGGTTTCTGTATTTTTGCTGCTTTGCGTGTTTGTTTCGTGTTTACCTAATCCTTCAATAATTTGTAACCTATTTAATAGATATTTATTCGTGCTTATTAGGGCTTCATTGTTTGCTTTTAGAGAAGTGTTAGATTCTTCTAATATAATAAGTTTGTTTAGAGACTCAATGTGGCTGACTAGTGAATGATTCTCACCTTGGATGTTTGATCCAGGTATGGTTCGGGCTGGAATCCTGCTTTTCCTTGCTAAAACATCCTGGATGGAATGATGCTGCACAGTCACAACAATCCACTCTTTCCCTCACAATTGATTTTTTGCAATATTTATATTACTACTTGATCATGTAGATGTTAGATGGTGTTAGATGAAATGAAATTTGTGAAAGCAGGAAAGCCCAATCTAATATATTGTTAACAATTATATGTAATGTGGGTGAGTCCCTGGACTCCCCGCAACAAACAGTAGCTGCGGGCGGCTCTACTGATCCACCCGTCACCACAAAATAATCTGACCCACAGAAGCAACCCTCAAAAGGGAAGCGCATTTGTGGAGCCGAGCTAAAGCGCAGAAGGGAGGCAAGAGAGGCATTGGCTGCTGCAAAGACAGCTGAAGCCTCCAAAACACCTTTTAGAAAAGAGTGTGCTCCCCAGGAAAGGTTAGCAACCCAATACCCAAAGGCAAAGGGATGCTGCACAGAAAAAGAGAGATCGATCTGCTGCCTCTGAGCCATCACCGGGTCAGCCCAGGAAGATAACAAAAAGGCGAACGGAAGAATCTCCCGTAAGAATGCCCTGAATCCACCTCTCTCAAGAGGAAGTAGCGACGGGACCAGCTACAAGGAGGCTGCCTCTAGGCACCTCCGAGTAGCCATTATCGACCAAAACAACCCCTTGGGCAAAATCACCAAGGAATAAGCGGCGATGGTCGAAAAAGCAAAGCTTGCGGAGCTGGACAAAATGCTCGATTCCTCAGAGCACATCCATACATTTCAGGAGTGGGCACACCCAGGGGACATACTACGTATTACCTGCGATAATGAGCCCGCCCTAAAATGGCTTAATGACGAAGTCCCCCGCCTACTACCACTGTGGGAAGGGGCCAAACTGGCTGTCGTCCAGGTGGATCAGCTACCAACGCAGATGAAAGCTATGGATTCCGAAGCAACCGGAAGACATAGACTTGGTAAAAGGGCGGTTGGCGGTACAAACCTCCGCAATGAAGGTGACGCCTACTTATCTTCGGAGTAGGGAAAAAAGATGCCCAGTTCATCAAGGAAAAGGGAGTGAGAATTAGTTATAAATTCACCACTCTTCCCATAAAACTGGCTAATTCAGCCACAACAAAAAGCAATTCGGGGGGAGGTCCCGATGGAAACGGAGGATGAAGGCACACCGGACGGAAGCCAGGAGTGGAAGACATTGAAGCCTATGTAATAGGTTTCAAAACTCCATTATAAAAGCATACAAGGAATCCTGCACTACGAGAAAGGTGGAAAACTTCGGGAACGCCACACCCTAGAACTCGACCATTTCAGAAGAGCTGCGAGAAAATCCTTTAATAAAGCGAAGAGATCGAAACATCAGTCAGACTGGATGGTCTACAAAAACATCCAACACGACTACAAAAACTAATAAGGCAAAGACAAAGGGCAGGGACGTAATCAACGCGAGCTTATGACTCGCGCTTACTGGGAATTCCTCGTTCATGGGGAACAATTGCAAGCCCCAATCCCTAGCACGAAGGAGGTTCAGCGGGTTACCCGGACCTTTCGGCCAGGGAGGACACGCTGTCTCCTTCAGTGTAGCGCGCGTGCGGCCCAGAACATCTAAGGGCATCACAGACCTGTTATTGCTCATTCTCGTGCGGCTAAAAGCCACTTGTCCCTCTAAGAAGAATTGATTGTACGCCGACAGTAAAAATCAAACGAGCGGCACGCACGACCGTTTGCACGACCGTGACGATACCGACGCCGACCTTTGAGATGTCGAAAGTACGCCTAGTTAGCAGGCTAGAGTCTCGTTCGTTATCGGAATTAACCTGACAGATCACTCCACCAACTAAGAACGGCCATGCACCACCACCCACCGAATCAAGAAAGAGCTCTCAATCTGTCAATCCTTCCGGTGTCTGGGCCTGGTGAGGTTTCCCGTGTTGAGTCAAATTAAGCCGCAGGCTCCACTCCTGGTGGTGCCCTTCCGTCAATTCCTTTAAGTTTCAGCTTTGCAACCATACTTCCCCCGGAACCCAAAAGCTTTGGTTTCCCGGAAGCTGCCCGCCGAGTCATCGGAGGAACGTCGGCGGATCGCTGGCTGGCATCGTTTATGGTTAGAACTAGGGCGGTATCTGATCGCCTTCGAACCTCTAACTTTCGTTCTTGATCAATGAAAACGTTTTTGGCAAATGCTTTCGCTTTAGTCCGTCTTGCGACGATCCAAGAATTTCACCTCTAACGTCGCAATACGAATGCCCCCATCCGTTCCTATTAATCATTACCTCGGGGTTCCGAAAACCAACAAAATAGAACCGAGGTCCTATTCTATTATTCCATGCACTAAGTATTCAGGCGAAGTTTTAGCCTGCTTTAAGCACTCTAATTTGTTCAAAGTAAACGTGCCGGCCCACCTCGACACTCAGTGAAGAGCACCGCGATGGGATTTCAAGTTGAGCCGCCCTCGCGGGCTAAGCTCACCGGCAGGACGTCCCGCGGGCACGCCAGTTGGACACCGCGAGCGATGAACCGGCGGCGCGGGACACAGATTCGACTACGAGCTTTTTAACCGCAACAACTTTAATATACGCTATTGGAGCTGGAATTACCGCGGCTGCTGGCACCAGACTGGCCCTCCAATTGATCCTCGTTAAAAGGTTTAGAGTGTTCTCATTCCGATTACGGGGCCTCGGATGAGTCCCGTATCGTTATTTTTCGTCACTACCTCCCCGTGCCGGGAGTGGGTAATTTGCGCGCCTGCTGCCTTCCTTGGATGTGGTAGCCGTTTCTCAGGCTCCCTCTCCGGAATCGAACCCTGATTCCCCGTTACCCGTTACAACCATGGTAGGCGCAGAACCTACCATCGACAGTTGATAAGGCAGACATTTGAAAGATGCGTCGCCGGTGCGAGACCGTGCGATCAGCAATAAGTTATTCAGATTCACCAAGTTGTACGATGAACGGACTCGCGTCCGACACCGATTGGTTTTGATCTAATAAAAGCGCTCCTTCCGTCTCCGGTCGGAACTCTGTTTGCATGTATTAGCTCTAGAATTACCACAGTTATCCAAGGATAAGTGGTACGATCTAAGGAACCATAACTGATTTAATGAGCCTTTCGCGGTTTCACCTTAATTTGGCTTGTACTGAGACATGCATGGCTTAATCTTTGAGACAAGCATATGACTACTGGCAGGATCAACCAGGGAGCTGTGTTTAGTCGCGCACACTCGAGCGGCGGCGCTTACGCGCGCGCGCGCCCGGTGTAACGACGAGCTCATTTATTTATAATAAAGAGGTGGTTCGAAATTCTGCTCTGCTGAACGGAACATCGCACATATCCCGGTTTACGCGTGCACGGACCCCCGACGTTAACGTGTCACTCCATTGGTATACAGAGCACGCCAGTAAAACACCTATCCCGCCCCTGTGGCGGGGTCAAGACGGTGGACGTGATGCAACTTGTGTAAAAGACACGAAACGCGGGGCGGCGGTTGTGCTACGGCGATATTACGACTAGACGTTCACACATTTATGCAGACCCACGACTTTTTTTGTTTGATAATGCGCCCGGAGACACACACGTGAGCACACGACGGCACATGTACACGAGCACACGGCGGCCGGCCGGCGGTGTGAACACCAAGAATTCGTAATTCTGCTCTCTGCTGAACGGAACATCGCACATATCCCGGTTTACGCGTGCACGGACCCCCGACGTTAAC
Organism: Ontholestes murinus; assembly: GCA_963969525.1. Lineage (NCBI taxonomy): Eukaryota > Metazoa > Arthropoda > Insecta > Coleoptera > Staphylinidae > Ontholestes > Ontholestes murinus. The sequence goes on along the minus strand of CAXAKX010000531.1, from coordinate 1,074 downwards.
GTGTCACTCCATTGGTATACAGAGCACGCCAGTAAAACACCTATCCCGCCCCTGTGGCGGGGTCAAGACGGTGGACGTGATGCAACTTGTGTAAAAGACACGAAACGCGGGGCGGCGGTTGTGCTACGGCGATATTGCGACTAGACGTTCACACATTTATGCAGACCCACGAATTTTTTTGTTTGATAATGCGCCCGGAGACACACACGTCAGCACACGACGGCACATGTACACGAGCACACGGCGGCCGGCCGGCGGTGTGAACACCAAGAATAGGAGTGGAGAGACTCTCGGTCCACACAACTCCGATATGCATCAATATATCATATATATGGCATGAGAGAGAAGAGAAATTTTATAAATTTCACATCTCGCCAAGGCTTACACACACTACAAAAAACATCATTGTTCGTTAGATTGAAAATCATCGTCTCGGCCAAGGGGACCACGCGCTCGGGTCCCCCGAACGTCTGACTTTATGATGATATATATATTTCAATCAACATAAGTTTTCATTCTCGCTCGGAATTCGGTGAGTTATTGCATTTGAATTTTCACGGAGTTTTTACGCACCGCTACTTTAAAAATATTACATGTTCAGTCTACATGTTGCTCGCATAAGGGCCATACGCATAAACGAATATACGAAATGGGTCCCGCGAACGTGCTATTCGGACAGGTTCAAACTACCTGTTAGAGTTTTCAACACCGAACTGTCCGGACACGGCGAGGCCGTGATTTTATATTCAACAGACGGTATATATATATGGTGGGTGAGAGACAAGAAAAAAATTTCCTCGGGCGGCAACTGATTTCTCGCGTCTCGTTTTATTAAAACATCGAACTGTCCAGACACGGCGAGGCCGTGATTTTATTTTCAACAGACGATAATAACACGATGATGATATATATTTATATATGTAGTAAAATACGGGGAACGATTTTTGTATGAGGCACAACCGACACACAAACCACACACATCTTATTATATATTATAATAGAGTAGCAGATTGGTGCAACACTGAGACCTCGGCGTTCCCCCAAACAAGAGATAAAACTAAAAACACGCCGGCC
>CAXAKX010000530.1:0-50311 GCA_963969525.1 Ontholestes murinus | reverse complement strand
CTCTCACAGATCCGAGTGTATCCTTATCGGAATTTATAGACGGCGCAAGAGGTGTAAATAAATAATCGCCGCGCTGAAAGCCTCTTTGTTACAATCAGCGCCACTCAAATTAATTAACGACGGTGGTTCATTAAACGATTAATCCCTGTTGCGCGTATTGATTGGGTAATGGCAATTTTATTAATTACATGTATTAATCGTGAATTCTACGAAATTGTTCTATTATATTTAATTAGTGTATCGAAAAGTAATTAATGTATAGATTTTATTACAACATTAGATTTGAAATTGATGAATTTATTGAAGAGGCACTTAGTTGATATAATAAGTTATTAGTTAATTTCAGTAGTGTAGAATATACATTGAACGATAAGTAAGATCCTGATGTGGACATTAAGGGACGAATAGAGATAGCAATTTCATCATTTATTAAAATGAAAAGTATGTAAGTTTCCGATGAATATAAACAATCAACGTACTATCTATATTACTACCTCGTTTCTTTCGAAATTTTCCAAAGGAATCTTTAAAGGAAACAGAATTTTCCAAATACATTGAGTATCAAGACAAAATTGGAGATGGACTTGATGGAAAACTCAAGGAAAAGTATGTAAGTTCCCGATGAATATCAACAATCAACGTACTATCTATATTACTACCTTGTTTCTATGGAAATTTTTCAAAGGAATCTCTAAAGGAAACAGGATTTTCCAAATACATTGAGTATCAAGACAAAATTGGAGATGGACTTGATGGAAAACTCATGGTTTTTTTAGAAAAGCGTTTACGTTAAAAATTAGTTTCAACGTTGTAAAGATAAAAGGGAATATACACTTGCCCAAAAGTTCAAATTGTTGATGTAAATTTAATAGTGTGAACGACCGTTTTACCCATGTTGCTTTTCCAATTTCCAATTAAATATACATCCGAATAAAAAATGCAGCATCGCACTTTGGCAAACAGGCGCGTTTTGATGGATGTTGCGTTGAGCAAACACGAGCGACACGTTTATTTCGTTATTTATATAATTCCCGCGCATTTTTCATATTGTTTGTCGTTTACAATATTCACACACTCACATATATATATATATATATATATATATATATATATATATATATATATATATATATATATATACATATGGCGCGAATTGCAGTACATCTGGGCTGCAAAAATCGAAGTTATTACATGTAGAGCGAAATTAAATTGGATACTCGTTTAATAAAAGTAGACTCCGGGGGATGATAGGAGAGTAGTAATTCCGGGCCTCAATATCATTCAAATATGGACGGATTTAAAATTCTAGATAGATCTTTTCCCCGTGCAAACATCCTTGTAGCTACTCCATGAAGAAGATATATTAAATTGAGTCGAGGTTTTGCGGAATACGTGGCATATATACATTGTTGATATTTGATATTAAATTTTCCTCAGAGCTCACATACACACCAACACAGACACACACTCAAATACATACACATCTACGGATCTATGGAATAACATAACTTCAAATATATATATATATATATATATATATATATTTTACGTCAACAAGCGCAAGCTTCTGAGAAATAGGCAAACAAATATACGACCGAAATTGAAGTGCTAATGTATTTTTCAATTGCCGGGAAAAACGGGCGCGCCACTCACCAGAAAGTGCGGAAAAGCTCTCTTTTTTCGCCTGAAATACGGCCCTCGGGCGGTGATAAGGTCGGCTGAGTTTTTTTTCCAATTTCCCACCGAGTGCCCCCCCCCCCTGTAAGTTTTCCGGCTTTCGGGCGTGGACCGTAAACGATGAAAGTTACAACGTAATTCCCACGATAATTAGTCGTATAAAAATGCATTTTAATAAACAGCACCGAGCTTACTTTAATCAACTTATTATCCATTTATTTTTTATACGTTTTACACAGGCTATTTACAATCTAAATAAAAATTCATGTGAATTCAATGCTCTTTTATCAACTATTTCGGTGCGACTAATATGTATCAAATATAAAAGCAACCATATTGGTCTATAATAATCAATTGATTGAAATTGTGAAAGACTAGGTTGAACTCTAATTGTAGACATAAATGATATTTTGGTTGAAACTAAACAGATTATTTTTTATTTATTTAGCTTCTATGGCCGATATGGGACTCACCTCACTTATTAACAAACAAACTAGAGTAACCACAAACAGTACATCGTGTTTTGACAATATTTTTATGAAACTAAATCTGATATATCTTAAAAACATCATTCCATTCATTGTTCGTACTCAAATAATGAATCATTTCTTAATTGGATTCCAATTAGTTATCCCAACAGAAATGGCAAATTTAAACAGCAAATGCAGAACAAGGTAACAACTTAAGATAAAGAAATTAAACGACTGGACTGGTATTTCCTCCACAGTAATATAAACTCTGGTATGAAAAGTGAATACTTTACACAAAAATTGGTGATGAAAATCAAGGAATGCACGAATGTGTCAAAAATTCCAAGACAACAACAACCTTATCAAAAAAAATTAACTTAAAAAATAAGCTACACAAAGATCATTTAAAATCACCAGAGAATATAGAACTAGAAAATCAATGTAAAAATAGCATAAATAAGGTACAGATGGATATTCAACGGGCCAAAATAGACTACTTTTAAAAAAAAATAACCGCCGGAAACCGCTAATGTAGCCGTTGGGTTAAGGCAATCCAATCATTCTTCAATCAATAGAAATAGTCACAATAATAAAGTAACATCTTCTCCCCAAGAAATCGTAGATTCGTTTAACACGTTAACGACGGCGGGTACACGAATTTTTACGCTTTTGGTATGCCACTGATTATGTCTATGGTGACAATAAATCATTTTTATTATTATACTATTAGAAATCAAATAATACCTCCAGATATTTCAGCATCCATCCTAGAATTATTCGTGCCCCAATTTGTTCCTCCGTCAGAAACCCTACATATTTCTAATGAAATACATTTCCTTTCTTCCCCCTTTACCATCTTGGAACTGTCCATGGTTCTCAAGAACGGCAATTCCACAGCCCCTGGTTTGGATGGAATTACCTACAGTATGATTTCTCACTTACCGGAAATTGCCAAAGAGTACCTCCTGGGTATCTACAATCAATGGTGGATGAACATGGAACATTTTGAAGAGTTTAAAAACGTTATCTTAATTCCCATATTAAAAGCTAACAAAAACAAAACAAGCCCCAATTCTTACAGACCAATATCACTGCTATCGTGCCTAACAAAAATTTTTGAAAGAATGATTAAATTAAGACTGGAATGGTGGTTAGAAAATAACAACAAGTTGCCAATTAGACAATATGGTTACAGACGTGGACTTGGCACTCTTGATGCCTTGGACGATTTGGTAACTAACATACAATGCTCCTTTTCTAAAAATCATTACCACCCATGTTTTTTTGTGGACATTAAGGGTGCATATGATTCCGTACTTTTAAACATTTTGGAAGAAAAAATGATAAAATTGGGTATCCCCAAAAAAGTAGCTTACAATATTGTATCACTATATACAGGGAGGAAAGTATACATATTTGACAACTTAACGACACGCCCAATAGGACCGCGAATTGCTTATACAGGGCTCCCCCAAGGATCAGTTCTTGCCCCTTTGCTTTTTAATATTTATACTGCTGATGTCCACTCAATATTCCCTTCACATATACATTGCATCCAATATGCAGATGACTTTGCTCTTCATACGACCTGTAAGAATATGAATATAAGTATAAAGCGATGCAGAAGTATAGTCATTAAACTATCTGAATGGGCGGCACAGAATGGATTTACAATATCTGAAGAAAAATCACAATTCATATTCTTCTCAAGACATCATCCGCCACCAAAGACTAAACTCAAGGTATTTAAATCAATATTTCCAGTTGTCAGAGAGATAAAACATTTGGGAGTTATTTTAGACATAAAACTCCAATGGAATTCACATATTCAACATATTTCCAACAAATGTGAAAAAGGAATTAATATAATTAAAACTGTGTGTAAAACTTGGTGGGGTGCAGACCCGTGCTTAGGAATTCTTTTCTATAGGGCCTACATTAGAGCAATTCTCAGCATTGAAAAAAATTGATACCGTGCAACACAAATCATTAAAAATTGCGCTAGGTGCAATGAACTCATCCCCATCTCATGCAATTTTAGCCGAATCTCAGGAAATACCAATGGCTCTTAGACGAAAATCAATAGCCAGAAAAGTAATAATCAAGTATAACTCTTTACAGAAAGAGCATATTTTAAGTATTATCTGTAATTTGAATACCGATGTGTTAACCGAAGATTACAGGAGTAAGAAGAATATGCCTCCTCTAATTGGTGCATTCGTGGATACCAGTGAAATGCCAATATATCATACTAGCCCTAACGCAACTATATTTTCTCATACCTATAACCATGTTATATCTCAAATAAAACCAATATTTCCCCAATTTACAGAAATTAGTACAGTTAATTATAACATCTTAACAGAGCTTTTAAATAATAAATTTATCAACCATAATAAAATTTATACTGACGGCTCCAAAACAACCAATGGCGTTGGATACTCGTTTGTTGTCCCAGAGGCGAAATTTGAACTAGCAGAAAACATCGACAAAAACGCATCTATTTACACAGCTGAATGTGTAGCAATATTGAAAGCATTAGAATGGGCTAAATTACACATAACCGAAAACATTGTAATAATCAGTGACTCTCAGTCAGCACTGCAAGGAATTGCCAGCTCCAATTTAAAAACGCTCAATAATCATATTATAATGGATATAAAGAAGATCATTGGGGAATTAAAAGCAGATAATCAAAAAGTAAGCTTAATATGGGTAAAGGGCCATTGTAATATTAGTGGAAACGAAAAGGCCTACTCGCAAAATGCGCAGCAAATTCAAGTCAACATCACCCAGATGCGAACGTATCCATACCTGCTTCGGATACCTACCAATAGCGAAACTCTCCAGAGAAGAAGTGGAAAATTACTGGACATATACTAAAGATACTCAGTACAAATTACTTCACCCAACCTATCCTAAATCAATCCCGCATATATCCTAATACCACCTACCTCGCCAGCTTACATCTACAATAACTAGATTAAAAATAAATCATGGGACGTTCCCAAAACATCTATTCAAATTAAACCTTAAAGAAGACCCATACTGTCATTGTGGATGTGTGGGTGATATTAATCATATATTTTTTGAGTGCACTTCCAATATAATCCAAACGAAAGAATTACTAAGGGATATTAATCAAACTACCAGCCTCCCGGTCAATATGGTACATTTATTAGCATTAAATGAAAGGTCTATTTATTCGGCAATCTTCAAGTTCTTAAAGAACACTAACATAAAAATATAGCTCGCCCAAATAAACTTAACATATGTATGTTAGTCTTTAGCGCATTTCATTTTAACACCCTCCAATCTCTACTGTTATATGTTACCATGGGCTCACTCCTGTACGTCTTTCCAATATATGTCATGACAGCCCTCATCGACAACCTTTATCCATAAATGTATCCCTGTTGATATTGCATTATTCATAACATAATAACTACAATAACATAACTGATGTGACTGAATGGCACGTGCCTAAGTCAAAAATTTCAACAAAAACAAAAAAAGAATCCATTGACAGAAATCTTTAGAGATATACTTAAATCAAAGTGGCGTTGATTAAATTTTGAAAAAAAACTGGTGTAAATTCTACAGTTTTTGTTAAATGTGAGAAAAATATGACATTAATTTCAAATAATTTATCTTCAGAATCCAATAAGCTTTTCTGATGTTCTACGTTGTTCTCTAATGTTCTCTTCTTCTCTGTCACCTGATTTTCTTTGCTGTTTTCTGCTATTCTGTGATAAAACGAAAGAAACGCGCTATGGCCTCTAGTTTTTCTGTTCTCCGCATTTTTTGACCTTCTCTGTTTTTCTATTTTTCTACTCTCCTCTCTGATGTTCTTTGCTCTTTTCCTCTGTTTTCTGATGTTATATTTATTTATTTATTTTTACCCAACGACGAAAAGGCCAATTACAGAGTAAAATTAGCATTAAAACTTAAATGAATAACTTAAATACTATTTTCTTCTGTTCTCTTCTGCTTTCTTCTGTTCACTTCTCCTCTGATGTTCATGTCGTTGCTTTGATGTTTTTTTTCTGTTCTCTGCTGCCATCAATGTTCTTTAATGTTATTTGCTGTTCTCTGTTGTTCTGTGTTGTTTTGTGCTATGTTCTCCTATTCTCTGCTGTTCTCTACTATTCTTTGATCTTATCTGCTATTTTCTGCTGCTCTCTGCTGTTTTCTCATTTCTGATGTTTTCTTTTGTTGTCTGATATTCTGTTTTCTCGTGTTATCTGCTGTTCTATGTTGTTCTGTGAAGTACTCTGACGTTTTTTATTATATCTTCTTTTCTCTGAGGTTCTCTCTCTTCTCCTCTAGTCACTTCTGTTTTCTTATGTTTCTTTTCTCCTTTCATGTTTTCTTCTATTCTCTTTTGTCCTTTCATGTTCTCTGTTGTTTTCTATTGTTTTCTCATGTTCTCTGATGTTCTTTGTTGTTTTCTGATGTTATTTGCTGTACTGTGCTGTTCTCCGCTCTTCTCTGCTATTTTCTGCTGTTTTCTGATCTTCCCTGCTCGTCTCTGCTATTCTGCTGTTCTGTAATATTCTCTGCTATTCTACTGTTACGTGATGTTTACTCATGTTCTCTGCAGTTCTCTTGTGCTCTTTGCTATTTTTTAATGTTCTTTTTAATTTAAAAAAACTTTTCTGAAGTTTTAAAGGAACTGTAGCATTATTTTTAGTTATCTTTTTTTATTTTCTGGGATTTTGTTTTGAAAGAGTTTTTAGTAAATTTTTGTAGCTATACCCAAAATCAAATGGCGTCGATTAAATTTGCACTTTTCTCAAAGCAGAAAATTGTTGTAAATTTAACAATTATCGTTACACTTGAGAAAAGACATGCGAGATTAATTCCAAATAATAGATTTATAGATTGCACTAACATATTTTTTTTGTAGTTAAGCCTAAAACAAATTGGCGCAATTGAATTTTTATTCTAAAGATTTAATTGAAAACTAGTGAAATACAGTTGATTAATTATAACAGAATTATTATTTATTTTGTTGTTTCACATTTTTAAAACATTTTATATACACCGCAGGTTGACCGTTACATTGTGGGCAGAATGTCATAATTCTCTTGCTTTTTCTAATAATATTACCATTATATTATAATCCGAACTGTAATACGATTTAATTAAATTAAAATATAAACATCCTTCGAAGCTGAAGTCCTCAAATTTAAAATTGAAAAACTCGTATGTAATGGATAATTTAAGCTCATATCTTTAAAAACAAATAAAACAATATATTACTCATCCACTAACTGTAAAAATAAATGCTGCAATATGTGAAGGGCCATCGCTCTTTATAAATACTATAGTTAAAACAGTTTACAAAAAGGGAAATAAAGATGATATTGATAATTACAGGCCGATTTCCTTAATGTATAACATCAGGAAAGTATTTGAGAATGTCATTAAAGACAAACTAGCCAGCTTTTTTAATATTAACAACACCTTGAACAAACATCAGTATGGTTTTACAAGGGAGAAGTTAACTAAAGATGCATTAAATAGGATACTTAAGAAGGTATATTCATGTCTCGACAAAAGCCGAAATCCTTATGTGTCTTTCTGGAATTTTTCACAAGTTTTCCTTGTAGATTTCTAGAACCTTATTGAAGGATTCTTAAAGTTTACAGTAATGTCTTCTTTATATTTCCAGAATTTTTAGCAAAGGTCTAATTCGGGATTTTTTTTAGAAGTTCATTTCAATATTTATAGAATTTTCTTTGAGGCCGTTTCCAATAATTTCTCTTCCAGATTTTAATATTGTCTTATAAATTGCTCAGGACTTAAAAATTAAAAAAATATATTTTCCAGAACATTAGACTTTTTCACAGTTCAGAAATTTCCAGTAACTTTTATTCAGGTTTTGAGGCTATAGATTTTTCTAGAAAATTTGTTCTTAGAAACTTAGACCCTTTTCAGTAATTTCTTCTCCAGATATCAAGATTGTTTTTTTTAAGCTGTCTTTTAAATTGCGATGTTTTTAAAATTTTCAAAAAAAAAATTTAGAAATGTAGATTTTTTGTAAAATTCAGAAAATTTCCAGTAAATAAAGTCTTTTTTAGAAAATTTGTTTTTAAAAAATCTAGACTTTTTTTCGAGAGTTCGGGATATTTTTAGCAATTTCTTCTTCACATTTCAAGATTTTTTCAACTTGTCTTCTAAATCGCAAAGATGTTCTTTGAGGCTCTAGAATTTAAAAAAAAAATTTCTAGAAATCTAGATTATATTCTCGAGGGTAAAGGAAATTTCTAGAGTTCAAAAGTTTTTTTGAAGTCGTCTTTTAAATTGCAAAGATTGTCTTTGAAGCATTGGGATTTTCTAGATTTTTTTCTAAAAGTTTAGAGTTTAGAAAATGGACAATAACTTCTTCCCGAAATTAATTTTTTTTCAACTTTTCTTGCGAAGATTTTTTCATGCTCTAAATGTTTTTTAATTCGTCTTCTTTTCGAGAATTCATTTAAATTTCAGTAGTTGCTTCTCTAGGAATTAATATTTTATTATTTCTATTATTATTATTTTGTTTCAACTAGAGGCTATAAACTTATTTAGAAAGTTCTAAATGGCCGAATGTTTCTTGGAGGGTCTAAATTTTTAGAAAATTTTCCCTTATATCTTTTCCTATTTTCGAGAAAGTTTAAAGAATTTTAAGTCATTTCTCCTCCCGATTTCAAGATATTTTTTCAACTGGTCTTCTAAATATCTAGGAGGCTCTAGAATTTTTAGAAAATTTTCATTTAGAAATCTAGACTTTTTTTTAATGGTTCAGGAAATTTCCAGAAATTTCTCCTCCAGACTTCAAAGTTATCTTCTTATCTTCTAAATTACAATGACTTCTTTGGAGGCTCTAGAACTTTTTAGAAAATTTGTTTCTAGAAATCTAGATTTATAAATTCAGGAAATTTTCAGTAATTACTCGTTTTTAGGGGCAGTAAAATTTTAGGAAAGTTTTTTTTTTAAATTTTATTTTTTAATGAAATTTCCACTAATTTCTTCTCTAGATTTCAAGATTTTTTAATTCAACCCGCTTTCTAAATTGTAAAGATTTTATTGGAAGCTCTAAAATTTTTAAAAAATATTTGTTTATAAATATAGACTTTTTTCAAACATTTAAAACATTTTTAATAAGTTCTTCTTTCACTGAATTGAAAAATTTAATATGTTTTACCTACAACTTATTGTAAATAAGTAGTAACGGTCGCAACCATTATCTTTATCAAAAATGTTTCTTTGTCAATTCTAATTTTGTAAAATTTTTGCAAACCGCGAGGCGATCAGTAATTAAAGTTAATATGTTAAGATGTAGGGTGGGGGAGGGACCTTTAACCCACCCTCCAATCAGTAAAACATAAACGAGGGTTTTAATTAAAAGTTGTGAAACGTAAATAAACATAACATAACATAACATAACAAAATTGAATAGATTTATTCAAAAAAACTTTGAAATTTAAGTAATTTTAAAAAATAAGACATAACTTTTTAAACAAAAGTTAGAGAAAATGAAAAACTAAAACAGTTTCATTGAAACTTTTTTTTTGTTCTTAATTTAAAACACTTGATTTTTTGCTTATTGCTAATAAACTAAAGGAGCTAAATGAAATTTGTATAACAAGTAAACATAAAGAATTCAAAAATAATTAAGAATAACCTCATAGTTTTCGAGAAAAATATAGGGAAAGTAGTATGATGGCCACATCAATATTTATTAGAACATATAAAGAAAATGGTTGCGACCGTTACTACGTGGTAATCCATACTTACACTGAATTGAAAAATTCACTATGTTTTAACCACAAATAATTATTGTAAAAATATTATATAACGTGACGATAAAACGTCGAAACTCGAGTCGTGCTGTGTTGTTTAGATTTATATAATTGTGCCTACACGTTATATAATATTTTTACAATAATTATTTGTGGTTAAAACATAGTGAATTTTTCAATTCAGTGTATTTATTAGAACTATTTTGATCTCATCATAAACATGTGATGTTTTGCTTTTAATTGAGTTTATAATATTGAGGATTTCCAAAGGAATAACAAGTTTTAAAAATATAGGATTAATTTGCCTATCGACGGAGCACAAAAATATGTGCACTTTTTCTCGCCATGTTGTTATAATAAGTGTTTAATTAATCTTCCTTATTTTGCATCGATTGTCTGGTCCAACATAAATTTTTTGGGCTACTAATTGAAGGGTTTGTAGGATTCCCTGTGTTATTCTCAATTCAAAATATTTACAAACTTGTCCAACTTAGTTTTCATCTGCCGAGGTTAAGTCTACTTCTGTATTGGTTTTTTTGTTGCCACTCTTTTTCTGCACTTTTTACACTTATTTTTCGCGTTACTTTGATCATTTGTAGCCGTGGTAATTGGCGCCATCTTTTCACACATCTTCGAGATATATTTCAACATTTTTTTCCAGATTTTTAGTAGCTAAGTCTGGACTTTCAGCATTTTTTCATTAAAATTACGAAAGCTTACTTGAAGGTTAAGATGGTTTTTAGAACACTTTCTCTTCTAAATTACGATAAATTTTTTGAAAGTTTAAATATGATTCCAACTTTTCTAATAATTTTGTTGAATATCTTATCTAAATTGAATGCATTTTTCAAGTTTCATATTTTTCTTTGAAAAAAAAAATTGGAAATTTTCTTCGAGGCTTCTAAATATTTTCAGGAAATAAAAAGGTAAATGGAAATAATTTTTATGTTTTAATACCACTATTTATTGTATAATATACACAAACAAAGTTTACAATGTATTATCAATTTTGACAAGACTATGGTTTCGACCTTTGCGGGTCATAATCAAGTGTTAAATAAAGAAGAATACAGGGTCTTAACAATTTATAGGTGAGGTATGAATTGTTAATGAACCTAATTAGGACTGAGAAGATTTATTACAATGGATTAACTAAATATGATTAAGTGCGGTATTGTGATGCAGAACGGATTAAGGTATGGTGTTTTCAGAATAGGTATATGCCATTATAAGAGCTTAAATAATGGCGAAGGAACTAAATCGGTCTGTTCATTAAGCAGATTAGAATTAATATTCTTGCTTTGGCGGTATATCTCTAATGACTCCAAAAAACTAAGCCTTTGGCCTTTATTGCAAAAATGTAAAAGTTTTAAATTATCCATCTGTGGAAATAAATGATTACACTCTAAGATATGAATGGTCTGAATGCTCTATAATGTTCATTGTATCTCTTTTCAAAACTTCTACCTGTCTGTCCTAGTATGCCTTAGTTAAGATTAGACAATGCAAAATACACAGGCATGACAATGTTAAAACTTTTAAATTTAGAAATGCTACCTGGCAGTCATCACGGTAAGCCAGATTGTACAGAATGTGAAAAGCTTTGCGTTAAATTCTAAAAATTCGATTTCATTGCAGCATGGCTCCAGAAATTATCGGTATTTTTGTATTTTTGATCACATTAAGTAAACAATATTTTAGCTTTCTCTACTATTCTCTCATTAAATTGAAAAACAATATCCATACTGATAGAAGAGTTAAAAAAGGTTGTATCATCGGCGAATAATACAACCTTGCATTTTTCCATATATCCCGGAAAATCATTTTTATAGAGGAACTGGAGAGTGCCCAGAATTAAGCCTTGTGGTACCCCAGATCTTGTTTAAAAAAAACTGTGAACAATAATTGTTAAAGGTGACTGCATATTATCTCTTGGTTAAGAATGATATCAAGAGCTCACAACTTTGAGGATTAAAATTACAAGCAAACTTTTTTTAAGTTGTAAGTGCAAAATACAATGAATTTTTTTAAATATTTCATCAACAACTTTAAATAAAAAACGTTAAGAATTTGTAGAAACTAAATTGAAAATTTGACTATGTTTTAACAACAAAGAATTCGTTAAAAAAGTTAAGAATTTTTCTCTTCAATTCGCAACCACTCCCTTCATTTGAAAAAAACATGTCTTTAAAATTTATTAAATTATGTTTTACTAAATGATGATGAAGAAAAAAACATCTATACTCATTTGATATTCATATAGTTAACAACTTAAAACCATTTTTCATTGAGAATTAACTAAGTCGTTATTATATTACCTTATTTTAAATGTTATCTACTAATATTCAAACCCAATTAAAATGAATATAGAAAGACAAAAGTCAATCATTACAACGTTTAAACCCTATTTATACTAAGAATTTATAAAAATAAATAAAACAACAATGGAAGCATTACTAGACGTACTGCACTCCCTGCACGAACAAATCATACATAAAAGAAAAAAAAATGAGAGCGATGAGACTGACGTGGCATGGGACAGGACATAGTTCAAACCAATAACAACGTATCTTTCTCTTTTACAGAAACCACCCACAATAAAATACGTGATGCAATTAACAAATTAAAACCACGAAAAAGTGCAGATACATACTACATAACGGTAGATCATAAAAAGTAGTAAAATATCTACTTATTTTGCCTTTAACCAAACTAGTCAATGACATTATCTTTTCAGGCATCTTTTCTGATGCATTGAAATATGCCTGATAACAACTGTCGACCCACCTCGTTCGTTCCTATTATTTCCAAAGTAGTTGAAATGATATTAAAGGATCAAATAGTAGAGTATTTTGACGTGAACAAGATATTTCAACGACAGATGCAATACTATTCTTTGTAGATATCGTCTCAAATTGTTTTGAAAACAAAATGTTCTATGTAGGTTCGTTCCAAGACATGAACAAAGCTTTCGATTGTATTTCACATGATCTGCTCTGAAACAAGCTTAAAAAATACAGATTTAGTTTGACCAGTTTAAGCCTAATTTCGTCTTATCCCTCGAATAGATTGCAAGTGGTTCTGTATGGCTATGACGCGTTCCTTTAATGAAATTTTTCTGTCAAGTTTTTAACTCGTTTACCATTTTAACCATATTCGTGTTATTTGTTACTGTCTCAGAGATTTTAATTAAACCTACTTTTAAGATGTATGTTTGAGTAAACTTATTTTTAATAATTTAACTATTGTATATATTTAATTATAAATTATTGATTTAACTACACATGTATTCATTTACTATTCTATTGACAATTTCATATTTTTTTATTGAGTATCGCGCTTTGAAGTGATTATTGACAACCTAAATCGGATAAAAACCTATACCATACCTATGTAATCTAGTATACAGATGTATCAAAGACGGAAGCAGGCCGGACATAGGGACATGCGGACCTATATACAGCGAATCAGTTTCTCTCTGATAAGGCCCATCGGTACTAGTGACTAAAAGAATAATCGTGAAAAGATGTGCTCAAGTTTCTGTGAAAACCGGCTACAAAAGGGCACACATCTGACTGATCTCAAACAGTCGCGCTGCCCTTAAAAACATCAAAGGGTACAGCTCCAAATCCAAAACTACTTATTACTGTAAACAAATTCAATAAGGCAACAAGCTTACTCTAATGTGGTTACCAGACCATGCAGGTATAATAGGCAATTGCCAGGGAAGAAACCCTGACCAAAGCCTTATAGGTTATCAAAAGCACATAGGAAGGGCATGGTACAGCTCGTGTGTTTCACTTAAAGCGAGATAAGACTGGCCACTGGTCTCCTTAGAGGAGATTGCCCAATGAAGTACCATGGTGGACAACGCCACTTGTAAACTATGTGGATTGGCAGAGGAAACGTCCAAGCATATCATATGCATGTGTATGTAGCCAATGCTATACAATACTAGTCCTAACAAAAGAAATGCCCGTAACGGCAGAACGGATTGCGGCTAATTTCTTAAGAAGTTAATTAACCTTACCAAGAAAATTGAATTCCTGGAAACATACTAGTACTAGGGTATTAATACAAAAGATCTAACAAGGTCGCAGTTCTGTAAAGTCAATAATCTATAGTCAAACGTCATGAATCTATCTTTAATTACTATTTACTCTTCTGAAAACAGCAGCATGTTTACTCATTATGCGTAAAGAATTTTAAAACAAGTTTCATGCAGAAAAGTTCGAAAATATTTTCAGAATGTTTCGAATGTTCAGTAATTTTCCAGTAATTTTTAGAGAAATAAAATTTTATAGCATTTTCAAAATTTTGTTTATTGCCATACACATTAACATAAACATACATTTACTCAGTCTGGAGGTACATAAGCACATTTAATCAATTATCAATAGTACATCCGCCAATTGGTTGTGAATACGAGTACACAATACCTCGGTCTTATAGCAAGACGGAAATATATTTTTCAAATTCGGTTATTACTCTATGTACCTATATAATCTTCAATGGAATAGAATTCTTTCATAATTGAATATTCCTCAAGGTTTAATTTGAATTCATTTTCGTTTTTTTTATGTTTTGTAGAAAATATGGCAAACTTTTAAACATTTTCATTGCTGAGTACAATTATCTGTTTTGCGTGTATTGTAGGTGTGGTTGATAATATATTGAAATGTACACTGACATAAAATATTTAATAAAATACATTTTGGGATATTATTATGGCTAAAATATTGCCTCAGTGGCTGGATTAGTATTATCACCAACAACCAAGTATAATGGGTCGAGTGGAGGATCATGAGAAGTCAAATCCGCCTTTAAGTTCTATGTTTTAAATTTTTGAAATGATTTAGTATATTTGAAGGCTTTTTTTGCATTTGAGCACTAATTCAGGTTCAAGAAACTGGTCATCTGCATAAGTAATTACAACTGTGTTATTATTTCGAATGATTTTGAGTAAGTTGTTTATATAAATAACGAACAAAAAAATTCCACCCTGAGGTATTACAATATTGATTGTTTTTGTATGCGAGGGTTTTCCATTAATGTTTGTTTTATGTGTTCTGTTCTCTAAAGTTTAGAATGATACCCCTAATTACATAATATTCCAACTTTTCCAGCAATATTTTATTACTCACTGTATCAAATAACTTTGATAGGTCTAGAAAGATTCCCAGAGGCATCTCTGACATCTCAAACGCATCTGATTTACTTGATCAAATGTGGACTTTTTTGGCAAACCCATTTTGTACAATATCCAATCAATTATATGATTTAAAATAATTTATAATTCGTTCTGCCATTCCTTTCTCCAATACTTTGAAAAAAACGTAGAGAGGGTAATATGTTGATAAATTTTAAAGTATTTTCTGTACCCATGATTACTCGATTTTTTGCATTCTTTTTTCTTTCACCGTTTCACATTCTCCTGATGATTCACCTTCTTATTGAATATTTTTTCATTCCGATGACGCAGTTATCTTCGCTTCCTTTTCGCTGTCGCTTGCGTTTTTGCAGGGTTTTTGCTTGGAATTAAGTTTTTGGTTCTTTTCATTGTGCCTTTTATTCGATTTGGGTATGAATGAATTAGTGTCGCTAACCTCTTGCTGATTTGTGGGACCCTTTAGACTTTTCTGGATTTGTAGTTTTTATTCTCGCGCTTTGTTTCATAAATTATTTTTATAGAAATTCATTAGTTTCTATTAAAACCTCATTCTCCATCCTCTTCATCTGCCAAGGTTAAGTCTACTTCTGTATTGGATTTCTTGTTGCCACTTATTGTCTGCACATTTTACACTTATTTTTTCGGGTTACTTTCATCAGTTGTAGCCATGGAATTTCAAACATCTTTTTTTCAACAATTTTTTTCCAGATTTTTAGTGTCTGGACTTCAAGAAATGTTCAGTATTTTTTCATTAAAATTACGAAAGCTTACTTGAAGGTTAAGATGGTTTTTAGAAAGCAGATTAGAATTAATATTCTTGCTTTGGCGGTTTTTTCTTAGAAAAAAAATATTTTTATTTAGTTTAGCCACTAATCCATCACCACGACTGTCCTACAATAGAGAATTGTCAATATAAACACTGAGAAATTTCACATTATGGTATTTTTTGATCACATTAAGATTATTTACAGTATATAGTCTTGTTTCAATTTTCTTCATATTGAGACTAATGCGATTGGCAGTAAACCATGTTTTAGCTTCCTCTACTACCTCTACTATTCTCTCATTAACTTGAAAAACAATATCCATACTGATAGAAGAGTTAAAAAAGGCGAATAATACAACCTTGCATTCTCCCATACATCCCGGAAAATCATTTATATATAAGAGGAACAGGAGAGGGCCCAGAATTGATCCCTGTGGTACCCCAGATCTTGTTTCAAAAAATTGTGAACAATAATTGTTAAAAGTAAATGCATGTTATCTCTTGGTTAAGATTAATATCAAGAGCTCACAACTTTGAGGATTAAAATTACAAGCAAACCTTTTTTTTAAGATGTAAGTACAGCATACAATCATTTTTTTTAAATATTTCATCAAATAGTTTTCAAAAAAAATAATTGTTACACTTAAAAAATAATCTTAGAATCATTTTTACGTTAAGAATTTGTAAAAACTAAATTGAAAAAATATGTTTTAACAACAAAGAATTCGTTAAAAAATAGTGATTTTTTCCAATTCAATTTACAATAACTCTCTTCATTGGAAAAACACATTTATTAAATTATATTTTACTAAGTGATGGTTGCAGAAAAAGTTCGTAGTTAAAAATTTGTATTCAATTAAAAAAAATTACACACATTTGATATTAATAAAGTTAACTTAACTTTACTTAAAACCACTTTTCATTAAGAATTAACTAAAATTTAAAGTCGTTATTAAACTACCTTCCTTAAATGTTATCTACTAATATTCAAACTCAATTAAAATGAATATAGAAAAACAAAAGCCAACATTAAAACGTTTAAATCCTATTTGTAGTAAGAATTTTTTTAAATAAATTAAAAACAGCATTGGAAGCATTACTAGATCTACTGCACTCCCTGCACAAACAAATCATAAAAGAAAAAAATTAGAGCGGTGAGTCTGGACCCACTTGGGACAGGACATAGATTGAAATTCTGAACGTGAATAGTTCCTACAAACACTGTCGGCCAAATTTGATTTTGTATAGCGTTTTGAAGTGATTATTGACAGTCGCCAAGACAGCCTAAATCTAATCAAAAAACTATACGATAACTCTGTAGAATGGCATACAGATGCATCAAAGATGGAAATACAGGGAAGCAGTTGTTCCCTAAGATGGCCCATATGTGATACAGACTAAAAGAATAGCCTTGGAAATATGTGCTCGAGAGTGTGCGAAAAAGGGATACAAAGGGGCACACATCTGTCTTATCTCAGACAGCCAGGCTGCGCTTACAAACCTCAAAGCATACAACTTCAATTCCAAATCTACTTAGTACTGTAAACAATTGGCAAAAGGGAACAAGCTCACTCTAATTTGGTTACCAGGCCATGCAAGTATAAAAGGCAACAAACGAAACCCTTGTGGCCTATCAAAAGCACCTAGGAAGGGCGTGGTCCAAGAATTGAAAATAAAGTGCATTGGATAAACACACCCTGCCACAGGCAATCCAAAATATTTGTTGATCGCTCGCAAGGCAGAGCTAAACAGCGTTTGTGCCTAACTGAAAGCGAGATAAGACTGGTCGTTACACAATGTCTATTGAAAACCATCTTTACAAGATAGGTAAAGTGGACTACAGACAATTTCTCAATCTTTAGCAATCATCTTTAAGAAACGATTTACAATTTAAGTTAAAAGATTTATGAAAAATACTTTAAAAATTCGAATATCCCTTTAAGAAAATTACAACATAATGCATTTAAATATGTCTTGGAAAACTATTGTAAAATGCGCATCCCTGATGAAAGCACCCTAGAAAAAATTATGTAGATCTTGCGTACAATAAAATCATACAAAAATTGAAGATACTATTAACAATAATATATGTGGTTCGATAATTGTGAAGACCGATTCCAAAGTAACAGAAGTAGAAGACGCCTCACAAGAATGTTTGTGCAGACACGAGGGGTGCATTATTTTGTGGTTTTACGTTAAACTTTATTTCAATGGAATGGAAAGGATCTAGGATGTCATTTATTCCCAAAGTGGGTCGAACGCCACCCGATGAGGCCAAATTATACCGTCCAATTAGCCTTATTTCATTACTCGTAAAATTCATGAAGAACATTATAGACAACTATATAAGGAGAAGCGCCCTAAATGTAAATCCGCTCTATAGGCAGCAGTGTGCCTATCAACCTGGCAAATCTACTACTACTATGGATGAACTTCATAGCCTCATATTAGGAATAGAAGATTCACTACAACACAAGGAATTTGTATATTGAATGTGTATTTGATACAACAATCAAAACCGTGAAAATGTGTCATCGAGGAGGGTATCAACATATCCAAAATTGTACTTGAAAACCGTAAGATCATCGCAGGTATAGAGGGTGAATCAAAAACGGAAACCACAGAAACCAAAGCGGGGTCCTCTCGCCCCTGCAAAGGTGTATCGCGATGGTTGACCTCAAGACGACCTTGGTTGACAAGTGTTATTGTACGCAAGGGATACGACATCGTATCGCCTCTAGCTTCAATGTCAATCCTGGCAAAACTATGATAGCTCCTTTTACTAATCGCAGGAAGCAGAGTGTTAAAGCTCCCATAGTAAAAGGACAAGAAATTGCGGTGTGCAATCTTATGAAATATCTAGATTTAATACTAGATTTAAAACTTAATTAGAATTCGCACCTCTAAAAAACCAACTATCGATATGCCGCAGGTACATAATGGGAGTAAAATCAAAAATTATATTTTCTGTATATTATGATAGTAAGACTCATTATTACTAATATAAAGCTCATTAGTATTAAACCCTTCAGATAATGGCTTGTGTTGGTAACACGGATACTATGCACACCATCCCCTCTATATCAATGGAAGCTTTACTAGACCTTCTTCTTCTGCACGAACAAATCAGAAAAGAAAGTCTAATGAGTCTGAACTAGAATATTACAGGACATAGATTCGGGTACCCCGAAATTTTGAACCTGATTAAAGCAAAGTTCTTAAAAATATATTTCTGCAATCTAGTATGCAGATGCATCAAAAATGCGGGCCTCTATACCGAGAATTAGCTCCTTTTGGACCCATTAGTCTTGCAGATTAAAGCAATAGCCTTAGAAAGATGTGCTCAAGTGTGAACAAAAGAGAGTTACAAGGATACAGACACCTTGCTGATCTCGCACAGCCAGACTGCCTTTAGAAACCTCAGCATATAGAATCAAACTACTTAGAACTGTAAGTAAGCTCTTAACCAATTTGCCATTTTGTCTTTAAAATTGTGAGAATTGTGAGTTTCAGAAGTTGCAGATAATTTTTCTTTTTAATTTCTACAATTTTTCCTAATTTTTTTTTTAAATTGTAAACATTTATTCGAAGTTTCATACATCATCTGAGAACTTGCCTGTGCTAAATTTATAGCTAATTTAGTCCAGCATTTTTTCATTTAAATTACAAAAGCTTACTCGAAGTTTGCGATGGTTTTCGCCAATTTCTTATTAGAGCACTTTCTCTACTAAATTGTCAAAATGACATAAGTCACATATTTGGGTAAAATCCTTTTGATGATATAATATATCGCATTTGACCAAAACAAAGAGAAAATATTCTGAGATGAGCTTCAAGAAGGAAATCTCTCATGGAAGAAGGTGTTGGTAGGAGTGCAAGAACGCTATATTGTAAACTCTGTCCATTCCATATGTGATTGAAATTTTTGTTGACATTAATGGATTTTATATACAATTTTGGAATGTTATGTAAGCATATTGGAAATAGTACTAATACCATGTTACGATAATTTTCTTTCCGAGTTTTAGAATTTGTCAGCAAGTCTTTCCCAATTTTATAATATTTTTCTTAAATCCCTCTTGAATTTAATGCATTTTCAATGCAAATTTTGAGAATTTTTTGTCAATTTTACTTTGAAATATTTTCCACATATATTTTTTCGAGGAATTTTCAGGATGTATTTTTTGGCTGTCAACGTTTATATTCTTATTCTTAACGGAGAACTGGAGGTTTATAAACATGGGATTTATAATTTTGTTGCCTTATATTCAACTGTTCTGCGGTGAAGGGATTCAAATGGTTTGGAAATTATCCATAGTTTTTTTTAAATAAAGAAACAGTAATTTACAAATATAAAAACTGTAAGCACGTTTTTAATATTTTATTTATGATTCTATATTTTTTATTAACCTTTATAATTACTTGTTAAAATTGTATTTTTATTTGTCTTCACATATTGCAGACATCGACAAAGCTAGAAGACACACGATCGATGATTTGTTACATTCGGTCTAACAATCACAATTACTGCTGGCGATGTAATAAGTGTAACTGGAGATAATTTGACGAATCGAACTCATGTTACCTCTGTTCTGGTTTAGAGTTACACACATATATCCTACATACGTATTTCATGTACGAGACGATCGATAAAGCTTTGATTGATGATATTGTGGTATCTGATTAGTGACGAGAAGTATAAGAATTTCCACTATTAATTACACATATTAAAATCAGAAATAATTTAACTGCAGTACTTAAAATTAAAGCTTATTTTCGACAGTAGTTTCTAACTTAATTAGATAGTAGAATGAATTACTACGTGGTAATCATAATTTATTTATATTAATTGAAAAGTTGGCTAAATAATTATTTTAAAGGAAAATTGTTTTAAATTAACTTTTTAAAAATGAAATGTCTGTGGATAGTTTTCTTATTTTATAATCGGTTTTGAAAATTAGTATTAAGTAAGGAATTAAATTTATTGATTGAGTTACGTGAAGATCAAATTAATTTAACAAATAAAGCATTAATAATCTTTCTTCGCAGTTTTATAAATGTGTGAAGACAGCTTATTAGTGCTTTATTCGTCAAATTAGTTAAAGAATTATTTCATAAGGTTTCAACCAAGAGACAATTGAGAAAATGATTCAAGAAATATTGAAAATTGGAATAAAAAATTGTGAGTTGTAGGTATCAATTAATTATTACTTAATTATAAAACTTCTATCAGTATTACTACATCAATTCCACCGAATTACCTCCAATTGAGCGGATTTCAATGGACCATTACATCCCATCCACCCTTTTATTTTATTTGATTCGAGTACACGTTTTATGGACGCGTTGTTTTATGCCCGGCTATAAAGATTTTCTATATATAATCCCGTCTATAAATAAATTTTTCAATTGTGTTGATTGCGGAATTTTAGTTTCAATCAGGAAATGAAGTTGTTAAGCCGACATTTTCGATAGCGGGTCATGTTTCCCCCCAGTAGGATACATCATTTGAAGCCGTAATCCAAATAAACGGGGAGTGCATTGAAAAGAGTGCTGCTCTCTATTCAAGCTACCCCAGTTAGCATATAGAGTGGCTTCGTCACGATCGACTCCACGTCAATCACAGCCACCGCGTGGAGTTCACCCCGTGGTGAAATATTAAATGGTATACAGTTATGTTTAATTAATTAGAGCAAGTTTACAGGAATGACCCAATTACTTCAAACAATTATTTCTTTGTCTCTAACGTTCCGGAACCCCGGGAAATATTTTATAGTAAAAATAATTAAATAATTCCGAAGCTGCATTCTTCGCAAGACATCTAATTTACTTCCCCAGGTTGAACATGAAGCATTTGTTTTGTTCCGCTCGTTTTCCCTCATAATTAATTACAATTCTCAAAGTAAAATCCAACGTATTTTTTCCTTCTCTCCGCGTGAAATATATTTGTTTTCGATTATTAATTACGTTCTGTCAAAGAAACGTGATTACCTTTAAATAAGTTATTCGATTACTTCGCTCGGCCAATTTAAAGCGTATGGCAAAAAAAAATGCTGGCTTAGGTTACGACTTGTTTACGTTATTCGCGCCCGCCTCGGAGGGAAAAAATTATGAAAACATCACATCCTACAGAAGTTTAAGGAGAAATAATTGAGAGCGTTTGTAAGGGATGGAGTGAAAAAAAAAATTGTGCGCAACTCACCAACAACTTTTCACGACTGGCTGGCTGCCAATAGGGTTTACATGTCCCGAATATTTCTCGACTCATCTTTATTCCGGCAGAATGTATGCATTGTGCAATAGTTTTTGAAACAGCAGTTTCTCTTGGAACATGTTGCATCCGCACTGGCTTTAAAGTCGGAACTGCATTTATTTATTGAAATGTCAATTTAAAAATTAACTAATTTATTAATAAAAATATTTAATTAGCTAATAAAGTCATAATAAATAATATTAGATAATTGAGGTAGTTAATATTTTCTTACGAATAAAAAAAGGAGATTAGATAATAGTGGTGGGTAAAAGCCGCCTGTATAATTTAATTTACTTATTTATGCGTCAATAAACGGTGCAATTACCTTTCTAAGAAGCAAAGGTCGATAAAGGTACATATTTGCAATGGGTCCGGCACGCAATCGACCATTTAATTTGCATACTTCTGGGGGGATAATACTCCAGTAGGCGTGCCGTTTGAGTTAGCCCCCGTGACGTACTCAATGGTTGTATTTAGTAATTGCATGTAATCAATTAGACATAATATTATATGGGTTACAAATGACACACTAATTACGACGATTCAATACAGTTCATGACATTAGTCAATATTAATTTAATGTTAACCGAGATCGCGAGGACAATTGTATAAATTGGGGGTGGAATTAATCAAGGCAATCGAAAATACTCGATTATTATGATTAGGTAAAGTGTTGAGGTATTAATAATAAATAGATTTAATTCCAAGAAATGAATTTAAGTCGTAAATCACCTTGGATCTCTTAGATCAAAATTATAAGTACATAAGTGAGTTACATGAAGATAAACTAAAAGCTCTGAAATTTCCGTAATTTTATTGTAGCTCTGCTAGAGCATTCTTTAATCTGATTATTGGGCATTTATCTTAATGTTACGTTTCTCTACTATCTCTATGTTATCATTAAATTTTAATTTAGTTTATTGTATTGTATTTTAGTTTGTTATTTTTTTTTAATTTCAATCTGTAATTGGACTCGTTCCGATGATTGAGTAAATAAATAAATAATTAAATCTTAAATGAATTTAAATGAAAGTAAATTAAATAAGCCACAATGACCGCCAATCATTAGAATGACAATACATTATTGTTGAAGTAAATTAAATGAACTTAAACGACCATTGTATGACCTTGACTTATTGTTGAAAAACTCTAAATGATCTTTAATATTCACCATTAGATCTTAAATAAATTTAAATGATATTAAATGAACTTAAATGATGTTAAATAATCTGAAAAGATAGTTGAATGACCTTAATTCATCTTAAATAACATTGAATAAATGTGAACGACCTTCTAGTGACCTTGAACTATAATTGAAAAACTCTAAATGTATTCTCAATCGATCTTCTTATTGATGAACCATGAACAACCTTTGAGTCAGCTAAACTAGATTTAATAAAATCCGCAATTTTAAATGACAGTAAATAAATCCTTAAAAGTTAGGTTATCCTTAGCCATTTTAAATGCCCTTAGGTTGACATTGAATTTATTACGAGAGAACTCAAATTATAATCTTTGAAAAACTTCAATTGATCTTTAATATCCGTCATTGCATAATTGGATTTAAAAAATCTGAATTAAACTTAAATAAGCTTAAATAATTTCGAATGGTAATTGGATGACATTAATTACCTTAAATCGCCTTAGATGATTGTCGAATAAACGTACACGACCTTGAACCACCCTGGGGTCACCGTGAACCATCATTGGAAAGCCCTAAATGTCCTTCAATTTATTATTATTAGGACAATGAATTATCATTGGATGGCCTTAAATAATTATTGTATAAACACAAAAGATCATATAAATGTCATGATATGAAGTTAGATAAACTTAAATAAACTAAATTATTCTTAAATTACAATTGCATGATCGTAAATTATCTCGAATAACTTTGACTTATGGTTGGATGCCGTAAATAACATTGAACGACCTTGAACAATTGTCGGAAAAATCTAAATGGTCTTTAAGTTTTGTCATTAGACCTTGAATTGCCTTAAATAATTGTTAGGTGACCTTAATTCATCTTGAATTACCTTAAATGATGGATAAATATAAATGACGTTGAATGATGGTTGCATAAAGGTAAATTATTCATTCGTAGGTACCAAAATGATATCTAAGTCAAATACGTTGTACAAATCTCCAATTTTCCATAAAATGTATTCAGAGTTTTATTAGTTTAAATAATTATAATTGTTTGCGTATTTTCTATTTTAGTAATTTGTTAATTAATAACTGTTAGATTTTAAGTATATTTCATAGCATAAAGAGTTATAAATAGTTATATTATCCTGTAATTGGTGACTGTTGGAAAATAAAATTTATGTGCTCAAATAATCGTTGGCAAACGTTTAATGATCTTAAATAACCTTAAATAAACTTCAATGACCTCAAATAATCTTGAATAATAGTGTAGTTAGATAACCTTAAATCAATCTCAATTGTCCTTGAATGATAGTTGAATAAATGTAAAAATACTTGAATAACCTTTGTGTGACCTTGAACCATTATCGTAAAACTCTAACTCATTAGCTCTTAAATGAACTTAATTAATTGATATATTAAATTAACTAAAATACTTCTGAATTATAATTGGATGACCTTAAATAATTTTGAATTACATTGATTGATTATTGGATATAAATAACAATGAATGACATTTTACTATTTATTATAGAATATTGAATATTTGCGGAAAGAATTTAAATATTCTTTCTTGTTCGTCATTAGATCTTAAATAAAATGAAATGACCTTGAATAATCGCTGGATGACTCTAAATCATCAAAATGACCTTAACTGTAAATCACGTTGAAAAATTGTGAACGTAAAAGGCCATGAACAATCATTAAAATGATGGAAACCGTTAATACGTGGTAAGTCATGATAATCACTAATGTGTTTACTAGAGGAAAAAACTTAGTAAGTGCGTTAGTTTAGTGTTGACCATGAATAGATAAGCATCAATCGATAGAATGACATTATATTATTGTTCTTAAATGACCTTAAACGACCATTGCATGTTCTGTAATCTTTCAAAATCTCTAAATGATCTTTAATGTTCATCATTCGACTTGAAATAAATTCAAATTACCTTAAATTATATCTTGTATTTTATTCTCATTTTTCACTTGGTGAAACATTATGTTAATCATTCTTGATAATGGCCCAGTGCCGAAACTAGTCGAAAATAAACAATTTAGTGAAACAAACCTAGTGAATTTTTTCAACAACCTATTATTACCTTAAATTATCCTCAATGATGTTAAATATTCTTAAAATATGGTTGAATGCCCTTAATAATATTAAATAACGTTGAAAAATTATTGAATGCATGTGAACGACCTTTGAGTGACCTTGAACTATAATTGAAAAACTCTAAATGTCACCTTGAATGGTCATAATAATAAAGATCGAATTATTGGATAAACATAAATGACGTAGAAATCTAAAATGATCTTAAATAAACAAATATATTGTTGATTTATAGTAAGATGACAATAAATCATCTTAAATAATTTCTTCTGACTGCTAGATAATTGTAAATAATGTTTAAGGATCTAAATTTTATTTGTTGTTAATAAAATTAAATTACCTCAAATAATTTTTGCATTCCCTTAAACTTTCAAACGACCATACATATAAATTACCTTGCATGATCGAAATATAAACGTAAATGACCTTGAAAAGCCTTTGGTGATCGTTGAAAAACGTTTAATATTCTTAAATGCTCTTCATTAAGTCCGCAACTGTTTTAAATGGCCGTATATAATCTTCAAATCTTTGGGTTACCCTCAATCATTTTTAATGATCTTAGGATGTCATTTAATTATTTATAAAAAAAATCCTAATGACCTTGGCCGACCATTTTATCACCTTGAACTCAACGTGATCTTCAATATCCGTCATTAAATCCTAATTGGATTTAAATGACCTTATATTAATTAATTTAAAGGAGCTTAAATAATCTTGAATGATGATTTGATGACCTTTAATCACATTTTGTGAAGAAAAGCACTTGTTATGTTCCTTAGTGTGGTCTTTATTTATAACTAGCTGACACGTGTTATAATGAGTAATGATAATTTTCAAAGTTTAAAGCAACTGTAAATAAATATTTCTTCACCAAATTTACATATCTGGCAAATTCAAGCGACCTTGAATAGCCTTTTTATTACTAGGACAATGAACGATCATTGGATGACCTTAAATAATTATTGTAGAAACATAAAAGACCTTGCATATTCCTAAATTACAGTTGGATAATCTTAAATCCCCTCAAATAACTTTGACAGATTGTTGGATGGCCGTAAATCGTACTGAACAGCCGTTTCATGACCTTGAACGATTATCGAAAAAACCTAAAAGTTCTTTAATGTTTGTCATTAGATCTTAAATTACCTTAGATAATCGTTAGATCATCTTAAATGACCTTAAATGTTGGATAAATGTAAATGGCCTTGAATGAATGCTGCATAAACGTAAATGACTTTAAACGACCTTTTTATCCAAGTTGAAATTGAAACACAATATGTTTTATTACTATATTTTAAAATTACACAATTACTATAGTTTTGACTACAAGCTAGTCATTATCAAACAAAAAAAAGAAACAATAAAACCTTTTTATCGTTGAAAAACTTTAATGATCTTAAGTGATCATAAATAAGCTTTAATGAACTTATATAATCTTGAATCATAGTTAGATCACCTTAAATAATCTTATATGTTTTAAAATGAAGGTAAAAGAACTTTTAAACATTTGTGTGTATTTGAACATCATTGAAAAACTCAAAATGCTCTTTAATATTGTTCATTACTAGGAAAGTATGAACAACTTTTTAAATTTTAAGGTCTCCTAAATGAACTTTTATAAACATAAATAATTTTAAATTATAGTTGGTTTACCTTAAATCAATCCCAAATAACGTTGAGTAATTGTTGAATGAACGTAAAAAAAATCGAATAAACTTTCTGTGACCTTGAACCATCATTCGAAAACTCTAAATATTCGTCGTTTGTTTTAATATTTTTCATTATATTATATTAAAATTTTATGATTTTTTGATCTTGATAATTGTTATATGAATGTAAATGAGCATGAATGGCCATTGGATGAGCTTCTATTATCGTTGAAAAACTATAAATGGTTTTGAATGATCGTCAATAAATCATAAATGAACGGAAATGACCCTAAATATCTTTAAAACAAAAAAACTCTAATGACCTTTGCATGACCTTGAAAAATTAAAAAAAATTATTTCTATGTTTGTCATTAGATTCTCAATGAATTTCAATGACCTTAACTAAAGCTACATTAGATTATATAATCTAATCAATGTAAATGACCTTGAATCACCTTTGGGTGTCCTTGAACCATAATTGGAAAGTTCTGGATGTTCTTTAATTACTTTAAGGCACCTTATATGATTGTTGAATTAACGTAAACGACCTTGAATCACCTTTGGGTGTCCTTGAACCATCATTGGAAAGTTCTAGATGTTCTTTAATATTTGTCATTATTATTATTAAGACCATGAATTATCATTCGATGACCATGCTTAATTATTGAATAAATATAAAAGACCTTGCTTCTATATTATTACATGTTATGTGAACTTCATTATTCATATTCAACTAGAATATTTTTAAATCACAGTTGGATGACCTTAAATTATTTCCAACAACTTTGATTGTTGGATGACCGTATATAATTCTAAACGATCGTTTCATGACCTTGAACTATTTCCAGAAAAATCTAAATGTACTTATATGTTAGTCATCAGATCTTGAATTACCTTAAATAATCCAGATGTGACCTTAAATCATCTTAAATGGCCTTAGATTTTGGATTAATGTATATAACGTTGAATGATAGTTGCACAAACGTAAATTACTCAAATAATCGTTGAAAACTTCAAGTGATTCTAAATGACCTTAAATAAACTTCACTGACCTTAAATACGCTTAAATGATAGATAACATTAAATTAATTTTAAATGATTCTTGAATGAACATTAACGAACTTGAACATTCTTGAACTTCAGAAATGGTGAAAGTGTGCCACCTGTCTACGGAAGAATATGGGTTTGAGTGGAAGAACATTGGTAAACAGTGAACTCCGCCCGTGACTCCTTTGTCCTAAATTATTTGTTTATTTTCTATTGAATGTATGTATAAATAATAAATAATGTGATTTTAAACCGTCATTGGAAAACTCTAAATGATCTTTAATATTCGTCATAAGATAGTATTAATATTATTATGATCTTGAGTAATCATTGGACGACCATCCAATAATCATGTACAACCCTAGATCACTTAGCATGTACGTCATTTAATCTTAAATAAGGTTAAATTAACTAAAATATGCTTGAATTATAGTTGGATGACCACAAATTATTTTTAATACCTTTTGTTGATTGTGGTCATTATAGAGCCATGAATAATTGTCGGAAGAATCTAAATGTTATTTCTTGTTCGTCATTAGGTCATATATAAAACGAAATTACCTTGAATAATCGTTGGATGACGTTAAATCATCTTAATGACCTTAAATGTAAATGATGTTGAACATATGCGGTATGAAGTTAATGACAATGACAATCGTTGGAAAACTATGAATGATCTTGAATGATCATTAAATCATAAATAATTTAAATGACCGTAAATTACTTTAATCTAAAAAAAAAAACAATGACCCCGAACGACCGTTAAATGATCCTTAAAAAATAAGTAATTTTTATGTTCGTCATGAGATTCTAATTGAATTTAAATTACCTTAAATAGTATGGTTGATTAATTTCTTATTTATCATGTAATTAATTACTTTTGTTAATTAAGATGCTTTTTTTTTCTTTCACTGTTTTTATTTTATTTCCAGCTAGTTGTTTTTGTACAAATCTTTTTGAGAATGACTAAATGTTGAAACCAGTCGAGGAGAAAATAAAATTCATTCATGTTTTTGTATATATCTTCTTGAGAATTACCAACGCTAGAAACTAATCGAAGAGAAAATAAAAAAAACAGTGAAGTAAAACCAAGTTTCAACTTTGTTAATGGTCTGCGAAGACGGTAACACGTGTGAGGCAACTGAAAATAAAAACAATATGGAACAAAACAAGTGTTATTCTCCACCTAATAGTGAAACCAAGTCTTCTAATCGATCGATAACTTAAATTAACTTAAATAATATAGAATGAGAGGTGAATGACTTTTATTTACATTCAATCATTTTAAATAACATAAACGACTTTGAATCATATATGGGTGACCTTGAACTGTCATTGAATGTAAGCTTAAATTTTCTTTAGTGTTCGTCATTATATCCTATTATAATTATCATTACAATGAATGATCATTCAATAATTGTTGCATTAACATAAAGAAAAACCTTCCATGTACGTCATTACACCTTAAACTAAACTAAAATATTCTTGAATTATTGTTGGATGACTTTACATCATGTAATTAACTTTAACTCATTATTGGATGACCGTAAATGATATTTAACGACCTTGGCATGACATTAAACGATTATTGGAAAATGGTAGGTGTACCTTAATGTACGTCTTTAAATTTTAAATGAACCTATGTGACCTAAATTAATTGATGACCTTTATTCATCTCGAATAAAATTATATGTTAGATAGAAAGATAAATATTAAATAAACATTTATTGTGTATGAACGTAAATGACTTTAAACCAAATTTGAATGGACTTAAAGTATCGATTGAAATCTTTTTGAATATTATTACTGCGATTTTCAATATGATCTTTGGTTGACCTTGATAAAAATAAATGATCTTGCATATTTTTCATTAAATTTTAAATGAACTTGAATGACTTTAGATAATTTTAAATAATGGTTGGACTACTTTAAATCAGCTTGAATGAATGAAAGAATGAATGAAAGTGACCTTCAATAATAATACTGCGTGAAAGTAAATTACCTTTGAATGGATGTAAAGTTTTTGAATATTAGTTATCATGTTTTATTATTATTACGACCTTAAATGACCATTGGTTGACTTTGAAATAAACACAAATAAAATTGCAGTTTCTTCATTTTATTTTATATTGGCTTAAACGACTTTAAACAATACTAAATAGTCGTTGAATTATCTTCAAATGTTTTAAAAGACCTTTAATTATTGTTCAATGAACGTTAATAATCTTGAGAGACTCATAGCACCTTTGCTGGAAAACTCCAAATGGTTTTTAATGTCATTAGACTTAACTTAAGGGAATTTGACTAATTTGGATTGAGCTTTGGACCTAAAATAATCTTGGATGACCTTGAATTATTGTTTCATTAACGAAAATGAATTGATTAATCCTCTGATAATTCTAAATGATTTGGAATGTTTCTTGGTTGACTTTAAATGAACTGAAATAACACATAAAAAATACTGACAGAGTATACGGTTTCTGAATGTTTTTAATATTGTACTACAACAATGTTTCACCACACAGTGGCTTCATCAGGTAGATGAACTGAAACGAAATGATCTTACATAATCATTATTCTGACACTATTTTCATTCTGTAAGATGTAAATGACATTTTTAAAATAAAGATTATTATTATTATTATCAATGATGAACACGAAATATCCTTGAATGATTATTGGATGAGTGTAAATGTCCTTTCTACTCGTATTTGATGACCTTGACGAACCTTGGAGAAAATTTTCATCGCTGCATAACATTATATATTCCAATGAATTAAAGCTATTTATAAATGGTAATCGCTTAGTATTCATGGTCGATTATTTTCTTTATTAATATATATAAAAAGAGTATTAAATATTCCGGGCGGTGAATTAATTAAATTATTACGCCTCCGGCGCACTCTTATTGAATGGGATCAATTGCGTGCGCCTGAAATTTTCGTCTTTGTAATTGCAAATATTTAGAATTCCTGCCAAACAACACGAAACGACGATCAAAGAAAGGGCCCGCTTCTGACGCTCTGCGTATTCTTAGTGTAGGGATAAAATTACGTCTGAATGATGACGGTGTAGGAAAAAAAGAAAACAATTTATTCGATCGTCTGGAGCAATGATGCGAGTCGAAATTGAAAGCATCTCATTATTTGAAAATAACATGCACTATCTTTTTGCATCGTTAATTGAATGTAAAAAATATTTAAATATTTAAATTTTCAAAAATGGTGTACAATTGTAGTTAGCTAAATAATTACTTATTATTATTAATTAGTTTTAAAATGGATTTTCAGATAAGCGTCTCGTAAATCAGTTGTTAAAAGCATTTGGTTAATTTACGATTATGAATTTTTCAGATTCATAAATTAGTATACGAGAATCGTCTAGACTAAAAAGAAAACTTATATAAACAAGCGCTGATTCGAAGTTCGAGTGCACACAAAAGATTTTTTAATGTAAAAAAGCGTACAAAAAATTAATTGAAACAGTTTGTTCAGGTTGTAAAATCCATCGGACAACTTTTTAAAATAATAGTAATAAATGTTTCATTGTGGAGGCCTTCACTTTGTGGTACTTCTTATACATCCGCTATTTGTTATATATGTTACGATTGTGCAAACAATTCCATGTATATACATTGTATGGGTGGCTAAGTAAATAAATAAATCTACATCTTGAATATGATAAAGAAGGAGATTCGATCACTTTTATAATATAAAAGTGGTTAAACGAAATCATCGACTCTCCTTCTTTATAATAGTAATATTATTTTATAATTGATTTAAATTAATCTTAATTATTTTTAAATAAAGAAAACACTTAACTTTTTCATACCACTTACATTATACTTACTTGATTGGTTTCAATTAAATGGAAATCATGTTCAAACTGTGATTACCATGTAATTGAAACTAGTCAGTCACAGAAAAATAAAATATAAGTGGTATGAAAAAGTTAAGTATTTTCTTTATTTAAAAAATCGACAATGTACCACGAAGTGAACGTCTCCAAAATTCAAGAATTAATCTTAAGTAGTTTGTTAAAGTAATGGTTTATAGTATAAATAATACTTACGATTTATTAAATAAAATTCTATTTAAAAAATTATAAGTTAATCAAAAATTTTGATTGAATCCTGTTAATGTATTGCCTTTGATTATCAAGAGCTGAGACTGTTACGAAAGGAATAATTGTTAATTAATTAATAGAAAGACAAGGTTTAATATGCATGGAATGCGAATTGTGTTGCGTTTCAATGTTTTCAGCGTTTTCAGCGTTGGAAAATCCATCCACCTAGTTAATTACGTTCATTTAAAATGTACATAAAAGAGCCGCCTGTGAGTTTTCTAAAATAAATTAATTGCACAAAATTTTCGATAAATCAAACCGTCTAATTTTTACCAAAGCTTTTGAGAAAATAATTGTGGTAGAATAATATTTGAATAGATTTAAAATGAAACTCTAAACTAAATGAAATTTTTAATGGCAAAATCAAATTAACTCTTCTAGTTAGTAAAGTAAATGTAAATGTTTTTTATAAAGTGGTTTCTGACATATTTAAAAAACAGTTACAGCCTCCATAAAAATGAATAGACAATTTTTTCTACTACAGTGCAGCCCTGAAGAAATTTGAAAAAAAAAAAACGAAACGTTGGCCCAAGAGTTTAAAAATTGTGTTTTAATTCACACCTCCTTCCTGCGCCTGACTATCAAATATTCGTTATCAAATTCCAAGGAACCAATCACAATACAAATAATAAACCATACATAATTGTTATTACTTTTATATTGCCTCTGTAAACAATGCTGTATGAGGCCTCAAGAAATGTTATTGAGTCTATATAAAATAGCGTTAATAATATGCTTTAATTGATAATGATTATTATCATAATGCCTATGTACGTAATTATTGTGTAAGGTTCAAATTTAAGCAATTCTCGGAAATAAATCCTTAGTGTCAAGCTCAAGCAGTGACATGGGAAAAAAAGCCACAATACCCTTTTTGTTGTGGAAAGAATTTTCTTATACTAACACTATTCATCGTAACAGTTCTGGATGACGTCGTTTTAAAAATTGTTGTATGTGCTGCCAGACTGTAGGAGAGTTAACATCACTGCAGGCGATTATTCTCTTCATTTTGGTCCATCCATAATTTTTTCTTGACCACTATGATATATCTCTGACTCAGAAAATATAATAATAATAAGAGCCTTCCAAAATTTTCAACAAATAAATTTACCATTGAATTAATTTTAATAATTTTTAATTTAAAGTATAATTGTAAATAATATAGCATATATGTATAAATATATATACAAAGTTATAGAATTGACATCAAACTCAAAGTGTGTTATATACGCTTCTTGTGAAAAACGAAAAGCCCTGTTGTTCCTGCAGACACGTTCGAAACCACTGTCCACAACAGTGTCAAAATTTGTACAACACCATAACTGAAAGGTAGCTGATTATTGTGCGTCCCTCATCACAATGCACTTTGTTCCTACCATTGTTCCATCATACATTTCAATAGCTTTGGGGTGTGGTTCTGCACTACGAATTCAACTTCGAACCTATTTTTCACTATCCAGTGTTATAGAAATGTCAACGCTATAGTAAGCACTCTTTCACCTAGTCTTCGAACAATTGCTGGATTCACTTTTCGCGGATTGCAAATAACCAAAAAATTAAGGTGAGTAATATACTTTACAAAATTAATTTCGATTATCTATTGTCTTTAAATTTATTTCATTCATTCTCTTCCAATTGAAAAGGTTGCCAGTTATTTTTTTAAGTCAAAATAACTTAAGAATTAAGACCATTTGAAGGACATTTGAATGTCAAGGATAATCAGAGATAAAGGTCAGTGAAATTCAATGTCAATTAGAGGTCAAGTTCATTTGAAGGTCAAGGACATGTGATTCATAAGACGTAATCAAGTTGACATATACTTCAGGGTACGAGTGGAAGATCAACTGGGATGAACTCTGTCTAATTCTCGTGCAGTCTAAATTATGTAAGTACTCTTTCACCTAGTCTTCGAACAATTGCTGGATTCACTTTTCGCGGATTGCAAATAACCAAAAAATTAAGGTGAGTAATATACTTTACAAAATTAATTTCGATTATCTATTGTCTTTAAATTTATTTCATTCATTCTCTTCCAATTGAAAAGGTTGCCAGTTATTTTTTTAAGTCAAAATAACTTAAGAATTAAGACCATTTGAAGGACATTTGAATGTCAAGGATAATCAGAGATAAAGGTCAGTGAAATTCAATGTCAATTAGAGGTCAAGTTCATTTGAAGGTCAAGGACATGTGATTCATAAGACGTAATCAAGTTGACATATACTTCAGGGTACGAGTGGAAGATCAACTGGGATGAACTCTGTCTAATTCTCGTGCAGTCTAAATTATGTAAGTATGTTATTTATATTCTTTTTGCATGTATAAGCTTTTTGTTAGTATAGAATTTAAAAAAAAGGAACAAATAAATAATAAATAAATAGTCAAGGAATAACAGATTCGAGCAAAATAATGTAGACAGTATACTAAAATACAAGAGAACGAAAGCAATTCACAAACTTTTGTTCAATTGAGAATAGCCCAAAGAAGATAAGAAATTCGCAGTCATTCCTTACATTCGTTACGTAAGCTAGAAGTAAGCGAAATTTATAAACAAACATAACGTCGAAGTAATAGAAATCTCTATAGACTATATAGACTCCAGGGTATCGAGTATGATATTATGGATCAATATACAAGGGATAAAGTTAATAGTATCACACATAAAAAATCAAAAATCCAAAACAACAAACTAATCAGATTACAAAAAGAAAAGAAAAGAAAAGAGTAAACACATCATTCATCCTACTAAGAATACAAGCTTACAAAATCAACATAATTTTTTCAGCAGATTTATGAACTTAACAGAAGATGTTTTTATTAATAAAAAAGTAAATTTATTAGCTAAAGGATTCAGATATAACATCAAACAAAATGTTAATAATAAACACATCGAAATACTAGCAGTAGAATGCGAACTAGCGAGAACAAAAATTTAAAATAACAACTACGAAACATATAAATTAGTCAATTGCTTAAAGAATATAAAAAGTTCACATAATAATTTCAATAATTAATTAAAAATTGCAAAATCGGTACGAGAAAAATCAAAATTATTAAATATAATATTTTCAAAAGCAGATAAAGGAAATGCAGTTATTGCAATAAATAAAATAGATTATATTCATAAAATAAACAATTTCTTAGAGAAAAATTCATTTAGAAATAACGGATCCAACAAAATAGTTTCATACTCAGTTAAAACCAGAAATCAATAAAAGTAACGCATTATTCTCTGAAAAAGTAAAATATTTTCTGACAACAATAAATCTCCAAGCTTCAATATTGTATGGTTTTTTAAAATGGCACATTTAATAACCCTATTAGACCAGTTGTTTCCTAAGTAAAATCCTATTCTATAAAACTAGCTAAAACTCTTAATAAACACACCATTAAATACTCAAATTTCTGTCAAAAACAGCCTCGAATTAATCAATAAAATAAAAGACATTAAACTACCTTCAAATTGCAAATTTGTATCATTCGACGTTAAAAGTTTATTTACCAAAGTCAATCAGGCCAATCCGATTATAATTTCGGAAATTTTTAACCTTTTAAACATCTGTAGTTTATTAGCAATTGGCAAATAATTTCAAAGTTTTGAATTTTTTTTTTTTTTTTCTGGAAAGTTAAGAATTTTACGAAAAATATTTTTTAATAGAACTTGTTCAGTATCTTATTCCCTTTAAAGTTTTGTAAAGTTTTTCATATTAAAAAAATATCGGAAAAAAAACAAAAAAACGGCTTCTTTCTAGCTCTTTCTATTTGCTCTAATTGTCCCTTTTTGCTAAAAGTTTTCTTACTAAAGGTAGGCTTGTAAAAAATTTTTTCGGGGGTAATTTTTCTTCCACATCCTACATACGGTTCTCTACTGTCACTTTTTTCCCAAATATGTAAAGCCATTTATTATATATTTGCTACGTAGATCGGATGCTAACCAAAATTTTATACCAAATTTGTCCGGTTTATTGGGCATATATTGAGTGAATCTACTGAGTCTTAGAGAGAAACTATTACAAAAATGTATAAATCGTACTACCGGTCAAATGACCGGCCGTGGTAGGTAAGACAGACTAGAAATTTTTCTCAGAAAATAAACAAACAAAAAATAAGTGAATATTGAAAAATGTATCATACATATATATGAGGAAAAGTCGTGAAGTTTAAAGGCGATTCACTTACGTTGAATATAGGAAACTCCAATTGAAAATTTAAAAACGGTCATTTGACCGGTCCTGGTAGGAATAGTGTTAAAACACTTGGTTTTGTCAGGAACTTTATCAGACGATAAATGTTAATATCACACACGGAAACTATAGTTTCAACCTTTACAAGGCAATTATCTTTCTGTAGGTTTGATAATGGCCTTGTAAAGGTTGAAACTATAGTTACTGAATAAATGCTGTGTGTGATATTAACAAAGTACAGTTTTATTTCAAGATTCAAGATGTATCACAAAGTTATGGCTTCAAGCATCCAGCATACTGGGTTTTAGAAAAAACACGAAAATATTTTTGTAAAATCTACAACAAATAAGTCATATTAAGACTACAAGAACAAATTCATTTCTTGTTCCAAATTACCATAGTATAGTCACTCACAAATTATTCAACGTACATTCAATCATTTTTAGTTCATTTTACAGAAATAAATAAGTTCAAACTAGTATTGCTTTGATAGCCTTGCTATTTTGTAAGACGCAAATTACTTTTGTATTATTAAATGTCTGTCGAAGTATTAGCTAGAGAAGTAGTTTTTTAAAAGGTGATTTGTTTCTTGTAGTCTTTATAAGACTCATTTTTTGTAGATTTTACACAAAAATATTTTCGTGTTTTTTCTATTTATTAGTTAATTTTCTACAACGTAAAGGACTTATATATTTTATAAATAATAATTAAATCAAGTAAACCATATTCCAGTTTTTAATTACAAAATGTATTCAGCTATCTTTCTTATGTATTTCTTATAATGCTGATAAATAAATAATCTAAACTAATCTATACAACTTAATAAAGACAAGACTTACACTGATTTGTGGTTAGAACATAGTGAATTTTTCAATTCAATTCTTAAGTTCTTTATGACATTTATTTAAAATTATAATAATACTGGATGAAATTTGTAAACAAAATTACCTGCGTCTCTAATTTCTTTCACTAAATAAACTGAATACCATTTAAAAGTATAAATATTGTATCATTGACATATTATGGCAAAAAATTTACAAGTTTATTTTTACTGCATTTACACGTTCTAATATAAATGAAGATATAAATTTGTTAATATTTAACCATGATTATTATTTGCTACAATAAATATCATTATAAATTATTAGGACTCAATTTCGCGTTAAACACTATTTGTTATCTTTAGAACTTTATGTTATTTTATATATGATTCTCTCTCAAATAAAGAAATAATTCTCAAGTCGGCATTTGGAGGTTTATTAAGTATTGAGAAGTTTAAATCATTAGCAAAAAATCCTTTCGGCAGTACTAGATGAATTACAGAATTACTTAACATTAAACAGCAATAAGACAGTTCATCATGTTTTTAAAGTTGATAACCGATAACCTTGCAGGTCCTGTAAAGACAACCTTTGTTATATGGGGATTATGAGCAAAGAATAAATTGTTGCTCTTCGTTATGGGCTAGAATACAAGAATAACGCGGCTTCCACAGTAATATTGTGTATGCCGATGAAGCAACATTCACTAGAGATGGAGTAATAATAGCTAATGAAAAATGTTGCGTTGCAGGTAATTCAATCGATTCAAACATCTAACGAGAATATTGCGGTCGCGTATTGAAAATAAAATAATGATTGTTTATAATCATGTAAATGCCATCTTCAATATCAGCCACCCAATTGAACATTGGGATACATTATTGTATATGGTACAAAATTAGATTCCACAACATTGAGTGATTGGAAATTACAAGAGTAAGCAGGAGAATTTCCCATCTCAAATAAGTTATTTTGATTACTTAAAATACAAGTATCAAATGTTACATCATTTAATAGTAGCAAAACAGAGTGATTATATTGCAATAATCTACATAATATATATCAATGTAAAAATTGTTCTCAATTTATCAGCAACAGGTACGAGGGGGTTTAATTCGTTTGTAGGTACAGAATTTGATTTAAGCTTCATGTCGTAAATGCAACATAATTCAATTTTATATATTAAGATATAAACTTTTGACAATAAAAATCACTCCATTTCCGAACTTATTCTTGATAATGTTCAACTAGGCACGTCAGGTGGGTTGATGCAGCATTGGAACAAGTAATATAGTTTTGTTGGGAACAAGAGAAATTAAAATTTGGTACGCAACATTTATGCAGAGCTCTTTTGGACATAACCTCGCAATCAAATTAATTAATAAAAACACTTGGTTTTGTCAACAACTGCATCTAACGATAAATAAAACTAAACTTTGTTAATATCACACACGAAATTTATTGAGTAACTATAGTTTCAACCTTTGCAAGGCCATCATCATACTGTAGGTTCGATAATGGCCTTGTAAAGGTTGAAACTATAGTTACTGAGTAAATTCCGTTTGTGATATTAACAAAACTGTACTTATTTATCGTCTGATAAAGTATGTGATTCAAGATGTTTTATAAAGTTATGGCTTCAAGCATCCAACATATTTTATTTAATCTTTCTAATTAATATAAAAATGTTTCACCAGGGGTTAAGGGAGAAATTAATTCATAGAATCAAATTTTATTTATTTATAGCAAAAACAGTGTCTTATAATGTTTACAGTTTATTCCCAAATTTTTGATTAATATATTTTTATACACAAACGAGGGTTTATAGTTTGGATAAAAATATTTATGTAGGGTGGGTGGGTGTTCACTATCCTACCATCCAACCCATTAAACATACACCAAAGTTGTACTGAAGTTTTAATAAATTGTTTATAATCATATATAGATTTTTCAACTAAATTGTCAACATTGTAGGATTTAATTTAAATGAAACTCTCGCTTATATGTTATAGATTAAAGGGTGGAATAGAGGACACCCACCCAGGCTACAAATATTTTATAATTGTAACTATAAAAATGCCTGATTTGCAAATTATATTAAATTTTTGATGGAGGTTATTTTTTAATTGCGGACGACTGATCGAGGCTTAAATAAAAATTAATAAGTAGGGTGGTATCCCACTTTCCATCCTGTCAAATATGTAGAGGCCTGTACTTAATTTTTATTGGATTAATTATACTATTATTATACGCATAAATTATTCAATGAAATTTTCAACTTGGTACTGATTTTTTAATTAAAACCCTCGCTTATGTTTTATAGATTGGAAGGTGGGATAGAGACCACCCACCCACCCTACATATGTTTAGTAATTTTAAGTACAATAGTGTCTTAATACATCTCCAATTTATAGTCAAATTTTTGATTAATGAATTATTTTATCAAAAACGAGGGTTTGTAGTTTGAATAAAAATAGCCTCTATCCCACCCTCCAACACATCATTCAACATAAACAAAATCTGTACTGAATTTTTAATGGATTATTAACAATCATATATAGATTTTTCAACTACATTGTTAACTTTGTAGGTTTTAATTTAAATGAAACTCTTGCTTAAATTTAATACATTGAAGGGTGGAATAGAGGACACCCACCCTGCCTGAAAATATTTTATAATTTTTACTACAAAAATGTCTGATTTCAAAATTATTCTATAATTTTCGATGGATGTTATTTTTTAATTGCGAACGAATGATTGGGGCTTACGTAAAAATATATAAGCAGGGTGGTATATTACCCCCCATCCTGTAAAGTATGTAGAAACTAGTACATAATTTTTATTGGATTAATTATACTAATGCATAAATTATTCCATGAAATTTTAAACTTAATTCTATATTTTTTTATTAGAGAAGAATCGATGAAACCACTCGTGACGAAGGGGAAGTCTTGACCCTACACAGTAACGTTGGATCAATTACATCAGCATGTCTTATCTATCAACATCAAGAATGCTTTATGTAAAACAATGATTTCAAAAAGGCCCCAAGACTTCTCCTTATTTAAACTATCTACTACAATCCCATGCTGCAACCATGAAGATCCCAGTTTTTAGCCCGAAGGAGCATACATGAACCATTTTATATTTCGTCTGCAAATAAAGACCATAAAATAATTGAAACATCCATTATCAGAATAGCTCAGCTAAATTTACATGTTATTTTTAATAAATTACCATTAATAAATTTATTTTTAGTGCAGGAAAATAGATATTCTATGTGTATTAGAGCACTGGATTTTACTTAATAGAGGGTTAC
This sequence comes from Ontholestes murinus, assembly GCA_963969525.1. NCBI lineage: Eukaryota > Metazoa > Arthropoda > Insecta > Coleoptera > Staphylinidae > Ontholestes > Ontholestes murinus. Next base: position 9,790 of record CAXAKX010000530.1, on the reverse strand, counting down.
AGTATTGGAGCTTACTACTTAGGAAGTCAGCATATTAACGGTGGTATAGCGATACATAGTCAAGTTATCAGTGCTCTTAATAACAAAAGCTTGTAGTCCTACTTTTTGATTTAACCCGAGGATTTGATAATGTCAATCCACAAATTGTTCTAGATAAATTCAATGGGTATGGATTTAGAGGCTATGGGTCTGATTGGCTTCTCTCATATTTGCCAAACAATTTTTTTTTTGGTGAAATTAATCAGAAAAAATCCTGAAACAAGAATACATTCTACGAAGGACATAATATTTTTTTTTTACGTTTCATTAATGATTTACCAGAATATATTTCATGTAACTCTGTATTATTTGCAGATGATACTGCAGTAATAGTGACTGTAGATTCTCCTGATTTATTGAAGTGCAAAATTGTGGATGAAAAGCTCTCGATTAATGCATCTTGTGCAAAAGAAAGCTTTTAAGCTTTTATAATAGAAATAAATATTAAAGAATATAAACTGAACGACTATGTTAAATACTGAGGAGTGTTAATAGATCGTACCCTGTCATGGATTACTCATACACACCATGTATGTAGAAAATTAAGTAAAGCACATTTTACTCTTAAGCAAATGAAATACCAGATGAACCACTGATGGCTATTTGCTACTCCTTAGCAAACTTTGATATGTCATACAACATTTTGGCATGGGGTAGGACTTCTGAGGCAGGAAAAGTTTTTATTGCACAAAAGAAAATTATACGAACCATTTTTGGTATAAATAGGATACACACATGCAAAAATAAAAATGCATTTGCTGCTCATAACTTATTAACATTACCTCTAATTTATATTAATTAGTATGTTACATTTAGTAAAACATTCACCTTTTTTCAACGCATAGTGAAATTACCGCACTCGGCAATGCAATCAATGCAATCTACAAAAAACTGTCAACCATACCACAACATTATTTATTGAATAAATCCTTTTAAAGGGAATATAATTTGTAACTCATCACCAGAAGAGATAAAGCTGCTGGAAATATCTCAATTTAATAAATATGTTAAAGATAAACTTATATCTAGAGCTGAGTATTTAATTGATTACTCAAAGATTTGATACTCTATTGACGGTAACAATATGTATCTATAGGTTTATATATGTTGTATATTTATGTAATACAGGTAATATATATTTGACGTTCACGTTTTACTTGTACCATGAATTTGTGTCATTGTATCTTGTAGCTTACGAGAACGAGAAATTTCCAGCATTTCTTGATGACACTGGATATTATGCGCAATTTAGTATATCAAGATAATGGCGTACCAACCCATTACAATAGTGAAATCAGAAGATGGTTAAATCATAAATACCATTATCAGTCATATTGTTTAATATCTAGATCTCTAGATTTTTATATTTTGGATACTTTTGCATAGGAACTTATCAAAAACATAGTTTATCAAATGCCACCAGAAACTATTGGAGAGTTAGAAAAAAAATTCAAAATGCGATTCATCAAAGTACCTCTCAAATATTGCACAATGTTCGAAATTCTATTGCACTAAGAACTGTTGCATATATTGAAGAAAATAACGGTCACTCTAAACATATACTCTAGTATTAGTCGAATAAAACACACAGTTAATAGTTTAACTATTATTTTTGAATAATACAACAGGTTTCACCAAACAGTGACTTCATCAGGCAGGTGAATAATGTATATACAATATCAATATCAAATCATGATAATGACATTCAAATGTCAACACTTAAGTCGTGTGTGTTTTGTAATTTATGTTTTTATATTACATAGTGTTTAAATTTGGAAACGTTCGAACTCAAATTGTAACTTTCCACAATTTAGCAGAACCTCAACTGCTTGAGAAATAATTAAGAAGATCTTTTATGATAATTTTTTCTGGTACTGAAGCTTATATTACGTAAATAGCAACATGGTGGGTGGTAGTCAAGTGACACAGCAATATATTGATGATTCAATTAATAATAAAATATAAATAGAACACAAGATATTACAATCTTTGGAAAATACAAATGGCACCACAAATACGGTTGAAAGTTTAGATTTCTCTACACGTCATATCGACTCTACCCGTAACAGTAACCTTTTCGAGCACCGAAAACTTATTACTTTCAGTAAGTACTACACACATCGGAAAAGTAAATCCAACTGTCAGTAATTATAATTATTGTGGTTTTAATATTTCTCCTAAAAATTAATTTACCTTATTTCAATAATGTATAAAAATAGCATTACTTTCTCGAGATCAAAATGTTTTCTTTGTCGGTTAAATCGCTTCACTCACGAAAAAAAAAACGGCATATTTATATATTTTTTAATTGCGTGATTCGATATAGAATAACGTATTTAATTTTACGCAATATATTTTAAATTATGTTTATTAAAGCTGATTATCCAGACTGTTTCCGCCTGAGTAATTCTCATTTGATGATTTAAAATGTTGCCGCTGGTTATTTACTAAAATTTACTTAATCAACCTTAAAACGAACATATTTTATTTGCATAAAGCGTAAATATTTTTCCTTCAACGCTAGTAAACAATTTTTAAACGAAAACTTACGGAGTGTGTGTTTATAGAAATCCATACATATTTTACGATTAAAATATAATATAATCAATCTCAATAGTTTTTTTGAAACCTTAGGCTAAGAAATTTCTTATATAATGATATTCCAACAGAATTTCTACTCAGAAATTATTAAATTTCTTATTCACTCAAATTTCTAATTGATAACCACAATTAAAATTATTACTATAAATTAAAGTAAATATAATATATAGGCTGAAAGACCGCGGGTCGATAGCCGTTTGACAGGAAAAAAAATTATTATATCATTGTCATATTGTTAAATACATGTAAATTTATTTCCTTTTTTTTCTGTAAATAAAGATGTTGGTATATATATAATATATATCTCAGTATTTCTTGCGAAATTTTTGTAAGCTTTAGAAATAACCTCCTTAGATAATCAGATGTTAAAACAACTTTTTCTTGGTAACTGTTAAGTTATTATTCATTGTAACTTCTATTTGATAACCACAATACAAATGATTACTAAGAATTTATGTGAATAAATAACTAGCCAGATGAACTTAAATTAAATTTATTGCGTTTTGTTTTTAGAAAAGTACATAATTATATTTTATCCGGGGCAAAAGACTTATGGTCGATAGCCTAGACAGTGACGGACTAAACTCCAATCATAATTAATATGCATTATTGTAAATATTTGTAAATAAATTACTGTAATGAAGATGTTGAATACTAATATAAAATATATTAGTATTCAACATCTTTATTTTAGTAATTTATCTTCTAATTGAGATTGTTTTCTTGCTGTAAACTATAATTAGAATTAACATATTATTAATGGTTTAATATGTTTATTCTAATTATAGTTTGCAGCAAGAAAACAATCTCAAATAGAAGATAAAGTTATTTATTAATTATATAAATTATATAAATTTTTCTTTTAACTTTATTAATCATATTATTGTTCGAATTTGGAAACATAATTACTTATAAACATTAATTATTGTTCTCTGTCAAACGTAATTATTTATCATAAATATATTAAATATCAATAATTTAATAATACATCTATTTTAAAAAGGCTTTTAAATAAGTAAACAAATTAAAATATGATTGATTGATTAATTTCACACTCAACAATCTTAATCTTAATTTAATTAATGAAAACAATTGTTTTTTAATAGTAAAATGTATTTAAGTCCTTTACGTGTTGTAGAAAATTAAGTAATCTTTTAAAATGAGAAATCTACAACGATAAATATCAAACAACAAATGATTTGTTTCGTAATATTAATAAAACTCATTGTAATTTTCAAAACATTTCGTATTTAAAATTAATATTGAATTTTCTACAACCACATATATCTACAAAATATAATATTAGTTGATTTTTATTTCACTATTTCTTAAATAATTATTAAAATAATGTATAATCAAGAAACAAACGATTTATTTTAATATAAAACGTTTTAAATTCCCTTTAAATACAAAAAATTAATAAAACCATTAGAAATCTTTTGATTTTTTCATTTAGAGAACTTTTTTTAATTCGTGTAATTTTTTTTATTCGTTTCAACTTTATGATTATGACTAATAACTTTAAATACAAGCATAAAACCCAAAAGAGTTGATTTTCTTCTTAGATATGTTCATAACGATAAGATTTATTTGACGGTGAAACGAGATTGTCCTCTGATTGGGGGGGGGGTAACAAAGTTGGATCTTTTATAAATTCACTCACCAGTTTATGCAAATTGAAAAGCACAGACCTCCGTTCGTACTTTTTTTGTCGTCGTCTTCTGCTTTTCTCTTGTTTTTTTATGTGTGTTGTACTTTTATCTCCGGCGCTCTTATCTCCGGCCGTTTAGTTGATCCAGCGGGAAAAACACAGAACACAGCGGGCCATCACACCCATAAAAACACTTACATAAGTTGATACAAATTCCCAGCGGGTGACACCACAAGAAAAAAATTTAATCGATATTCTCCACCCGGGCACTGAGCACAGATCGGTTTAATTGTTACCAGAAAAAAAAAATCGCACTATTTTTTTTTTGTTTCCTCGCCGCGGTCCGCAAAGGTGCGCGCTATCCTGTTTATAGGAAGAAACGGGAAAATCGGCGGCTGCGACGCGAGTCCTCACACGCGAGCTTCCCCAGCGCTATTGACTACAGCGCCGTAAAGCGGCGAAACGACCGACGTCGGAGCGTCGCGACGCCCTCCGAACGTCCCAGTCGACTTATTGATGCGAGATCCAGCCCCCTTTGACAGGGGGTTTTCAAAATTTCTGGCTAATTTGTAATTTACCGTTTTATTGAATTTCGCCGGGCCGAATTACAATTTGCATGTGATTTCGGATACCGTTGCATACTCACCAACCCCTGCTATACTCTTTAATTACACACCCGGAATTACCGCAAAACACCCCACGAGGAACTCTCTTCAACTTGTGACACCGCGGGAAAAATCGATAATTGTTTCAATGTTGCGTTACGCATCGGAAACCTTTTAAAAAAGTTATATAAATTAAACACACTTAATAATATTGGATCATATTTTTAAGTAAAAATTAAATTAAATAAATATTTTATTTGATAAAACATTTTGTTAGAGATTTCTTATCGCCAATATAGTTTATAATATTTTGGGAGCCGGTTTCTGGCGGCATTATCAATTCTTAGTTAATTTGAAACACGAAAATTTTATTGATTTACATTTAGCCTAATTTATCCAACCATTTCACTTCATATTCTTCAATCAAACATAAACATAAACGATTTCTTACTGTATAGAACTGCAAGGAATTGATTATTAATCTTCTTAACCTAAGTGTCATCAGGCCCTTAAACAGTAACTGGTCTTCACTCCATATGGATCTCTTTCTTTTTTGACTTATACTTAGGTGTTAACCATTCAGTCACGACAGTTTTTCTCTTTACTTTTAGTTGTTTTATATAGTTATTTATGATGGTTTATTAGGGAAATATTTATTTAAATTTTTATTTTTGCATCTATTAATAGTTTTAACAAAGCTTGGTGCATTTCGGGTTTATTCAAGGATATAATTATGTAATATAAGTGTTATTACAATGTCTAAATGTAAGGTCTGCGATTTGTCATTCACCCCTAAAGATACTGAGACTGTTCACTGCCGCACATGTAAACATTTTCTTCATGGTACTAAATACATAAATCTCAACAAAACGGTTTGCAAAGCTCTAATTGAAAACAAAAGTTTATATTGGAAATGTAAAATATGCACAGACGCTGAAAATAGTGCAAATAATCAAATACAAGATGTTCTTATTAAAGTAGAAGAACACTCACTGCTGCTTAATTCCATCCTAAACATTCTCAATGCCAACAGAGATAATTCAAATTCAACGTTTGATTTATCGAAGCTCAGTCCGTCTCCAATGGAATGCAAGCCAGTCGAGCCTTCAAACTCAAAATAAAATAATTATTGGTTGTAGACATATTGCTAGTGCCGGGATGGATACAAGCACATTTATATCTGCGGAGAGGCGCCAATGGATTTATATCGGAAGGTGTAGTCCAGTTTCAACTGTGGACTCGGTCCTGGACTATGTTCATAATGTTCTGGATATAAAAGACGTGAAATGCTTCGAACTTATGAGAAATGAAGACATCTGTTCCTACTGGTCTTGCTGCCAAATATTTTTTTCCAAGGCGAGTTAATAAACCACCCATGACAGGAAATTTCTCCAAGGCGATATTACCAAAACATACTACTTACAGAGACTTGGTTGGAGCCGGGGGTTTCTAACTCTGAGATTTTTGATAGTAGATATAGTGTATATAGTACAGATCGTTCTTCGATAAATAGTTCTAAACTTCGTGGTGGTGGTGTCCTCATCGCTGTAATGAACACATTTAAATCATTTCCCGTTGTTACAAATTCCAACGCGGAGGAAGTTTGGGTAAAGGTATTTGTCAATAATGACCAATATGTTTTGGGATGTGTATACATACCACCAAGCTCAGGAGTTGAGGTTTATCAATCACATTTGCATTCTCTATCAGAAATCTGTGATGGCAATAGTGAATCAAATATCATTGTGATGGGTGATTTCAATATGCCTGATCTTCAATGGAAGGAAGTTGATGACTTCGAGGGACTGTTTCCAGTTAACGCTAGAAGTAGCTCGAGTGCTAAAAGTGCAAGTGAAAGTGTTGTGTGTGATCGTTATGCGCTGTATGGCCTTTCTCAATATAACAATATTATAAACGATAAGGGCGGTATATTGGATTTGTGTTTCTCAACGAACTCGGTTGAAACCATTTCAAAATACGATCCCTTAATTACTTGCGATACATATCATCAATCTCTTAATATTGTCTATTCAACTATTACCATCGACTCTGTAACATCAGATTTTACTGTTGTATATGATTTTAAACATGCTCCTTATTCTCTTATTAATAACTACTTTTTATCTATTAATTAGAATCAGGTATGTATATAACGGATGTTGATACTGCTACACATTTATTTTACAATATTCTGTTTGATTGTTTTGAAAAATTTGTTCCATCAAAAGTTATATATGAACCTAAATTTCCTCATTGGTTTAGTTCTTAACTTCGACATCTTGTACGTCAAAAACGTGAAGCTCGTAAAAGATTTAAAGTATCAAATCTACAAACTGATTATAAAGAATTTTTAGATCTTAGGAAAGCATGTCGAGCTCTTACTAAACTCTGTTATCACAACTACATTGCAGAAGCAGAGGAATCTATATTTGGAAATCCAAGTTATTTCTGGAAATTTGTCAAATCTAAATCAGCAGCAGGTAAACTACCTTTGTCTATGTTTCTTGATGAAAAGAATGTAAACGACGATAAAAGTATTTCTAATAAATTTGCAATATATTTCTCATCAGTATATAATAAAAAACGTTCAACTTCATGTCAAAGTAATATTGAATCAAACTTAAATATATCTGAAATAAATGTTTCTCCATCAGAAATCCAGACGGCGTTGGAAAATGTTGATATTAAGGGTAGTGCTGGGCCTGATTGTATACCTCCGCTCTTACTTAATATGTGTAATTCCTCGTTATTTATGCCATTGTATATTTTATTTTCTATGTCATTATTTCAGGGGGTATTTCCTTCACTATAGAAGTCTTTATTTGTTCAACCTATTTTTAAAGCAGGAGACAAAAACAACATTAAACATTACAGGGCGGTCTGCATTCTTTCAGTGATACCAAAAGTCTTTGAATCTATAATTGTTAAAGACATATCTAATTCTTTTAAAAACATCATTATCCCTCAACAGCATGGATTTATGAGTGGTAGATCAGCTGACACGAATCTTTTTTTATATACTAACTTTATATTGCAAACTTTTGAAGAGGGGGCTGAAGTTCATTCAGTATATATGGACTTTAGTAAGGCATTTGATAAGGTAAGCATTGAACTTTTGTCAGTTAAACTTGAAAAGTATGGCATTTGTGGTTCCATTATTAAATGGCTCGGATCCTATTTAAAGAATCGCACTCAGCAAGTTCGCATTAATGGTTTTTTATCAGATCCATTTTACGCAACATCTGATGTCCCTCAAGGGTCTCACTTAGGTCCCCTTTTATTTAATATTTTTATAAACGATATATCTGTTGGTATAAGATCGCCTCTATTACTATTTGCGATGACGCTAAAATATTCAAGAAAATTTCTTCGAATAATGACTCTACAATACTTCAAAAAGATTTGAATACTATAAATACTTGGTGTGTCATTAATGATATGACATTTAATATAGACAAATGCCACGTAATGTTGTTCTCTCGGAAAGTAAATAGTTCCTCTCTCATTTACAATTTAGATAATAATAACCTAGATCATATAGTCACGATTAAAGATCTAGGCGTATATTTGGATAAAAAGCTTCTTTTATCATATAGAAACCGTAATAACTAAAGCCAATAAAATGCTTGGCTTTCTTAAACGCATAACAAAGGATTTTACAAATGTACGTAGCTTAACTATTTTATTTGTCACATTAGTGCACTCACTTTTAGAATATTGCAGTATTATTTGGTCACCACATTTTAGACGTTTTGTCGACAGTCTGGAAATAGTACAAATTAAATTTTTTAATTATCTAAGACATAAATTGTATACTCAAGGTATAATTTTAAATTTAGATAATGTAGGGGATGTTGTCAACTTAATTAGCCTTGCAAAACGGTGGCAATTTTATGACCTATGTTTTACTTTTAAGGTTTTTAACAATCTAATTACTTCTGGAGATTGCCTCGAATGTTTTTCTTTTAATGTGCCTAGTTATAACACTAGATATTGTCCACTATTATATATTCCATATAGTCGCACATCATATATGTTATTCAGTCCACTTGTGAGGATGTCGAATACGGTCAATAAATACTGTGATATTCTCGATTTTAATTGTCCGTCTTTAGCACAGTTCAAACTAAACGCGCGTCGTGCTATAAGTTAAACTTAATTAAGTTTTAATTTTAGTTTTAATGTGTTATTGTATTATTTACTTGTAAAATGTTTGTATGACGTCAATATACGTAAATAAATAAATAAATAAATAAATAAATAAATAAGCGGGCTGAAAGACCTCCGGTCGATAGCCAAGGAGCAGAAGAAGAACATATCAGAATTTATTTTATTTTATCCATTACATGTATTAGATTTTTTTTCTGTGAATAAAGATGTTTTAGTAGTAGTAGTAAATAAATAATGTGCATTATATTGAGGGGTAGATTACAGTGAAGGTGACAGAGACTTAATGAATTCTTTAATATGAGTTTGGTTATTTTCGCATCCTAAGAAGATGTGATTTAAATCACCAACTTCTCCATATTCACAGTATGTTTTCTTCTTTTAGACCTATTTTATATAAATGGGTAGTGAATGATCCATGATTACATTTAATTCTAAATATACTGACTGCACAGCAATTTTAGCCCAATAGTCTGCTTCTTCACTGCCAGAGATTTTAGAGTGACCTTTTGTCCAGATGAAGTTAACACTAATATTTTTACTTTTACACTGTTTTAGTGCAATTTTAATTTCAAGAATTATATAATTTTTATTACGTTTGTCTGTATTTGAAAGTGCTCTAAGTATATTTTTATGCAAATTTTTGATGTATTGCCAGCGATTCGGTTATAAATATTGTTGCCGTTTCTGTGCTCCTCATGTATTGTATATAATCAATTTTAGGCAC
>CAXAKX010000529.1:0-7500 GCA_963969525.1 Ontholestes murinus | reverse complement strand
TTTACCACGGTTCGCATTTATTTCCGCTCGTCGATGTGTCCTTTCGTATCGCGTAAGCGAATTAACGAATATTATATTTTAATATAATAAAAATAATTTCTGCCGTTATTCGGTACCTATGTACGAAAAACCTATATGTGGCGGTCGGTCGGTCGGTGTGCACGGAGCTAAAACCGAAATTTCGACAAGAAATAATTTCGAAATAATTTCGAAACTTTTACCACGGTTCGCAATTTATTTCCGCTCGTCGATCTTTTTTCCTTACGTTTCGTGCGAGCGAACGAACGAACGAACGAATATTATATTATCGAATGATAAAAGAAATTTCGACAGTCATTCTGTACCGGTGTGGCGGTCGGTCGGTGTGCACGGTGCGAAAAGCGAAATTTCGATCGACACGAAATAATTACGAAATTTTTACCACGGTTCGCATTTATTTCCGCTCGTCGATGTGTCCTTTCGTATCGCGTAAGCGAATTAACGCATATTATATTTTAATATTATAAAAATAATTTCGACAAGAAATAATTTCGAAACTTTTACCACGGTTCGCAATTAATTTCCGCTCGTCGATCTTTTTTCCTTACGTTTCCTGCGAGCGAGCGAACGAACGAATATTATATTATCGAATGATAAAAGAAATTTCGACAGTCATTCTGTACCGGTGTGGCGGTCGGTCGGTGTGCACGGTGCGAAAAGCGAAATTTCGATCGACACGAAATAATTACGAAATTTTTACCACGGTTCACATTTATTTCCGCTCGTCGATGTGTCCTTTCGTATCGCGTAAGCGAATTAACGAAAATTTTATTTTAATAAAATAAAAATAATTTCTGCCGTTATTCTGTACATGTGTACGAAAAATATATATGTGAGGCGGTCGGTCGGTGTGCACGATGCCAAAAGCGTTATTCGGTACGGGCGTGCGAAATAATTGTACGCGGCGGTCGGTCGGTGTGCACGATGCTAAAAGCGTTACTCGGTACCTGTGTGCGAAAAACCTAAAGTCGAACGTTTTGACTTCGGTCCGCTTTATTTCCACTCGCCGATCTGTCCTTTCGCATCGCGTAAGCGAATTAACGAAAATTTTATTTTAATAAAATAAAAATAATTTCTGCCGTTATTCCGTACCTATGTACGAAAAATATATATGTGAGGCGGTCGGTCGGTGTGCACGATGCCAAAAGCGTTATTCGGTACGGGCGTGCGAAATAATTGTACGCGGCGGTCGGTCGGTGTGCACGATGCTAAAAGCGTTATTCGGTACCTGTGTGCGAAAAACCTAAAGTCGAACGTTTTCACTTCGGTCCGCTTTATTTCCACTCGCCGATCTGTCCTTTCGCATCGCGTAAGCGAATTAACGTAAATTTTATTTTATTAAAATAAAAATAATTTCTGCCGTTATTCGGTACCTGTGTACGAAAAACATATATATGAGGCGGTCGGTCGGTGTGCACGATGCCAAAAGCGTTATTCGGTACGGGCGTGCGAAATAATTGTACGCGGCGGTCGGTCGGTGTGCACGATGCTAAAAGCGTTATTCGGTACCTGTGTGCGAAAAACCTAAAGTCGAACGTTTTCACTTCGGTCCGCTTTATTTCCACTCGCCGATCTGTCCTTTCGCATCGCGTAAGCGAATTAACGAAAATTTTATTTTATTAAAATAAAAATAATTTCTGCCGTTATTCGGTACCTGTGTACGAAAAACATATATATGAGGCGGTCGGTCGGTGCGAATAAGCGAATTGACGAAAATTTTATTTTAATATAATAAAAATAATTTCTGCCGTTATTCGGTACCTGTGTACGAAAAACATATATATGAGGCGGTCGGTCGGTGCGAATAAGCGAATTGACGAAAATTTTATTTTAATAAAATAAAAATAATTTCTGCCGTTATTCCGTACCTATGTACGAAAAATATATATGTGAGGCGGTCGGTCGGTGTGCACGATGCCAAAAGCGTTATTCGGTACGGGCGTGCGAAATAATTGTACGCGGCGGTCGGTCGGTGTGCACGATGCTAAAAGCGTTATTCGGTACCTGTGTGCGAAAAACCTAAAGTCGAACGTTTTCACTTCGGTCCGCTTTATTTCCACTCGCCGATCTGTCCTTTCGCATCGTGTAAGCGAATTAACGAAAATTTTATTTTATGAAAATAAAAATAATTTCTGCCGTTATTCGGTACCTGTGGTGTACGAAAAACATATATATGAGGCGGTCGGTCGGTGCGAATAAGCGAATTGACGAAAATTTTATTTTATTAAAATAAAAATAATTTCTGCCGTTATTCGGTACCTATGTACGAAAAATATATATGTGAGGCGGTCGGTCGGTGTGCACGATGCCAAAAGCGTTATTCGGTACGGGCGTGCGAAATAATTGTACGCGGCGGTCGGTCGGTGTGCACGATGCTAAAAGCGTTATTCGGTACCTGTGTGCGAAAAACCTAAAGTCGAACGTTTTCACTTCGGTCCGCTTTATTTCCACTCGCCGATCTGTCCTTTCGCATCGTGTAAGCGAATTAACGAAAATTTTATTTTATTAAAATAAAAATAATTTCTGCCGTTATTCGGTACCTGTGTACGAAAAACATATATATGAGGCGGTCGGTCGGTGCGAATAAGCGAATTGACGAAAATTTTATTTTATTAAAATAAAAATAATTTCTGCCGTTATTCGGTACCTGTGTACGAAAAACATATATATGAGGCGGTCGGTCGGTGCGAATAAGCGAATTGACGAAAATTTTATTTTATTAAAATAAAAATAATTTCTGCCGTTATTCGGTACCTGTGTACGAAAAACATATATATTAGGCGGTCGGTCGGTGCGAATAAGCGAATTGACGAAAATTTTATTTTAATATAATAAAAATAATTTCTGCCGTTATTCGGTACCTGTGTACGAAAAACATATATATGAGGCGGTCGGTCGGTGTGCACGATGCTAAAAGCGTTATTCGGTACGGGCGGGCGAAAAACTTATATGCGGCGGTCGGTCGGTGTGCACGATGCCGAGAGCGTTATTCGGTACCTGTGTGCGAGAGACATATATATATGGTGGTGCACGGTGCGATGAGCGAATTTTCATTTTACGCAAATAAAGTCGAGTATTACGCTTCGTTTCGTCTTGTTTCACACACAAATGATATTTTCGGGCAGTGCTAAGTGGAAAAATAAAAATAAAATTTCTCGCCGTTATTCTGTACAAATATGCATCAAACAGCTGTATGGGCGGTGCAGGTCGAAAGCGTTATTCGGTACCGGTGTGCGAAAAACCTAATGTCGAACGTTTTAACTTCGGTCCGCTTTATTTCCACTCGCCGATGTGTCCTTTCGTATCGAGTAAGCGAATTAACGAAAATTTTATTTTAATAAAATAAAAATAATTTCTGCCGTTATTCGATACCTATGTACGAGAAACATATATATGAGGCGGTCGGTCGGTCGGTCGGTCGGCGCGCACGATGCTAAAAGCGTTATTCGGTACGGGCGTGCGAAAAACTTAAATGCGGCGGTCGGTCGGTGCGCACGATGCCGAAAGCGTTATTCGGTACCTGTGTGCGAGAGACATATATATGGTGGTGCACGGTGCGATGAGCGAATTTTCGATTTACGCAAATAAAGTCGAGTATTACGCTTCGTTTCGTCTTGTTTCACACACAAATGATATTTTCGGGCAGCGCTAGGTGGAAAAATAAAAATTTAATTTCTCGCCGTTATTCTGTACAAATATGCATCAAACAGCTATATGGGTGGTGCAGGTCGTTCGGGTGAAAAGTGGAAGATTGAAAAAGAACGACCAGGCGAGCAGTATATGTATATATCGCAAAGAAACGCCGAAATAAATATCCTTTTGGCTTTAATAAACCGTCGCATGGGTAAAATAAAATTTTTAACAAATTTTTGCCCTATGCGACGGACGGAGAGACGAACGACGAACAACGGCGGGCGACGACACACGGCAACGGGCGACGACACAACAACCAGTGTAGTGTAATGCCATTATATACGTTACGTGTAATAAGTCGGCCGGCGTGTTTTTAGTTTTTATCTCTTGTGGGGGAACGCGAGGTCTCAGTGTGTTCACCAAGCTGCTACTTCTCTAGTATTATATATAATATATAATAAGAAGATGTGTGTGGTTTTGCGTGTTCGGTGTGCCTCATATAATCGTTCCCCATCATATTAATACACATAAAATATCATCATCGTCTGTTGAAAATAAAATCACGGCCTCACGTGTCTGGACAGTTCGATGTATTTAATAAAACGACGACGAACCGGAGAGACGAACGACGAACAACGGCGGGCGACGACACACGGCAACGGGCGACACAACAACACCAGTGTAGTAGTGTAATGCCATTATATACGTTACGTGTAATAAGTCGGCCGGCGTGTTTTTAGTTTTTATCTCTTGTGGGGGAACGCGAGGTCTCAGTGTGTTCACCAAGCTGCTACTTCTCTAGTATTATATATAATATATAATAAGAAGATGTGTGTGGTTTTGCGTGTTCGGTGTGCCTCATATAATCGTTCCCCATCATATTAATACACATAAAATATCATCATCGTCTGTTGAAAATAAAATCACGGCCTCACGTGTCTGGACAGTTCGATGTATTTAATAAAACGACGACGAAACCGGAGAGACGAACGAGGAACAACGGCGGGCGACGACACACGGCAACGGGCGACACAACAACACCAGTGTAGTAGTGTAATGCCATTATATACGTTACGTGTAATAAGTCGGCCGGCGTGTTTTTAGTTTTATCTCTTGTTTGGGGGAACGCCGAGGTCTCAGTGTTGCACCAATCTGCTACTCTATTATAATATATAATAAGATGTGTGTGGTTTGTGTGTCGGTTGTGCCTCATACAAAAATCGTTCCCCGTATTTTACTACATATATAAATATATATCATCATCGTGTTATTATCGTCTGTTGAAAATAAAATCACGGCCTCGCCGTGTCTGGACAGTTCGATGTTTTAATAAAACGAGACGCGAGAAATCAGTTGCCGCCCGAGGAAATTTTTTTCTTGTCTCTCACCCACCATATATATATACCGTCTGTTGAATATAAAATCACGGCCTCGCCGTGTCCGGACAGTTCGGTGTTGAAAACTCTAACAGGTAGTTTGAACCTGTCCGAATAGCACGTTCGCGGGACCCATTTCGTATATTCGTTTATGCGTATGGCCCTTATGCGAGCAACATGTAGACTGAACATGTAATATTTTTAAAGTAGCGGTGCGTAAAAACTCCGTGAAAATTCAAATGCAATAACTCACCGAATTCCGAGCGAGAATGAAAACTTATGTTGATTGAAATATATATATCATCATAAAGTCAGACGTTCGGGGGACCCGAGCGCGTGGTCCCCTTGGCCGAGACGATGATTTTCAATCTAACGAACAATGATGTTTTTTGTAGTGTGTGTAAGCCTTGGCGAGATGTGAAATTTATAAAATTTCTCTTCTCTCTCATGCCATATATATGATATATTGATGCATTTCGGAGTTGTGTGGACCGAGAGTCTCTCCACTCCTATTCTTGGTGTTCACACCGCCGGCCGGCCGCCGTGTGCTCGTGTACATGTGCCGTCGTGTGCTGACGTGTGTGTCTCCGGGCGCATTATCAAACAAAAAAATTCGTGGGTCTGCATAAATGTGTGAACGTCTAGTCGCAATATCGCCGTAGCACAACCGCCGCCCCGCGTTTCGTGTCTTTTACACAAGTTGCATCACGTCCACCGTCTTGACCCCGCCACAGGGGCGGGATAGGTGTTTTACTGGCGTGCTCTGTATACCAATGGAGTGACACGTTAACGTCGGGGGTCCGTGCACGCGTAAACCGGGATATGTGCGATGTTCCGTTCAGCAGAGAGCAGAATTACGAATTCTTGGTGTTCACACCGCCGGCCGGCCGCCGTGTGCTCGTGTACATGTGCCGTCGTGTGCTCACGTGTGTGTCTCCGGGCGCATTATCAAACAAAAAAAGTCGTGGGTCTGCATAAATGTGTGAACGTCTAGTCGTAATATCGCCGTAGCACAACCGCCGCCCCGCGTTTCGTGTCTTTTACACAAGTTGCATCACGTCCACCGTCTTGACCCCGCCACAGGGGCGGGATAGGTGTTTTACTGGCGTGCTCTGTATACCAATGGAGTGACACGTTAACGTCGGGGGTCCGTGCACGCGTAAACCGGGATATGTGCGATGTTCCGTTCAGCAGAGCAGAATTTCGAACCACCTCTTTATTATAAATAAATGAGCTCGTCGTTACACCGGGCGCGCGCGCGCGTAAGCGCCGCCGCTCGAGTGTGCGCGACTAAACACAGCTCCCTGGTTGATCCTGCCAGTAGTCATATGCTTGTCTCAAAGATTAAGCCATGCATGTCTCAGTACAAGCCAAATTAAGGTGAAACCGCGAAAGGCTCATTAAATCAGTTATGGTTCCTTAGATCGTACCACTTATCCTTGGATAACTGTGGTAATTCTAGAGCTAATACATGCAAACAGAGTTCCGACCGGAGACGGAAGGAGCGCTTTTATTAGATCAAAACCAATCGGTGTCGGACGCGAGTCCGTTCATCGTACAACTTGGTGAATCTGAATAACTTATTGCTGATCGCACGGTCTCGCACCGGCGACGCATCTTTCAAATGTCTGCCTTATCAACTGTCGATGGTAGGTTCTGCGCCTACCATGGTTGTAACGGGTAACGGGGAATCAGGGTTCGATTCCGGAGAGGGAGCCTGAGAAACGGCTACCACATCCAAGGAAGGCAGCAGGCGCGCAAATTACCCACTCCCGGCACGGGGAGGTAGTGACGAAAAATAACGATACGGGACTCATCCGAGGCCCCGTAATCGGAATGAGAACACTCTAAACCTTTTAACGAGGATCAATTGGAGGGCCAGTCTGGTGCCAGCAGCCGCGGTAATTCCAGCTCCAATAGCGTATATTAAAGTTGTTGCGGTTAAAAAGCTCGTAGTCGAATCTGTGTCCCGCGCCGCCGGTTCATCGCTCGCGGTGTCCAACTGGCGTGCCCGCGGGACGTCCTGCCGGTGAGCTTAGCCCGCGAGGGCGGCTCAACTTGAAATCCCATCGCGGTGCTCTTCACTGAGTGTCGAGGTGGGCCGGCACGTTTACTTTGAACAAATTAGAGTGCTTAAAGCAGGCTAAAACTTCGCCTGAATACTTAGTGCATGGAATAATAGAATAGGACCTCGGTTCTATTTTGTTGGTTTTCGGAACCCCGAGGTAATGATTAATAGGAACGGATGGGGGCATTCGTATTGCGACGTTAGAGGTGAAATTCTTGGATCGTCGCAAGACGGACTAAAGCGAAAGCATTTGCCAAAAACGTTTTCATTGATCAAGAACGAAAGTTAGAGGTTCGAAGGCGATCAGATACCGCCCTAGTTCTAACCATAAACGATGCCAGCCAGCGATCCGCCGACGTTCCTCCGATGACTCGGCGGGCAGCT
>CAXAKX010000528.1:0-25852 GCA_963969525.1 Ontholestes murinus | reverse complement strand
GTCTGCAGATGGTTATAAATTGAGTATTGAATTATTTAATTGCTTTTACTAATTTATTTTAATTACATCAACTTAAATTAATTTTTTGTTCCAAATTTATCATAATATAGTCACTCACAAATTATTTAACGTACATTAAATCATTTTTAGTTCATTTTACAGAAAGAAATACGTTCAAACTAGTGTTGCTTTGATAGTTGTACTATTTGTAACACGCAAATTAATTTGTATTATTCAATGTCTGTCGAAGTATTAGCTAGAGAAGTAGTTGTTTCAAATTAATTTGTTTTGTAGTCTTAGTAAGACTCACTGTTGTAGATTCACGAAATGTTTTCGTATTTTTAAATTTATTATTTAATTTTCTACAACGAACTAAAGGATTTTAATACATTTTATTATTCAATTATGCTCTTAGTGGGTAGTTTCCTTAATCCCGAACGTAATTATTTCCGTAGAATTCAGTAATCCACCTCAGGTATTAGTCGGTTATATTTCATTATTGTGTCAGTTGCCGTACATATCTGAGTAAGTTATTTATATTTCATTATATTTTTATTTTAGTAAACGTTTTTATTTATATTTGAAATCAATTTTATAATAAAGCTGTACTGAAGAGATCGAGAGATCGAAACACGTGTCTGCAGATGGTTATAAATTGAGTATTGAATTATTTAATTGCTTTTACTAATTTATTTTAATTACATCAACTTAAATTAATTTTTTGTTCCAAATTTATCATAATATAGTCACTCACAAATTATTGAACGTACATTAAATCATTTTTAGTTCATTTTACAGAAAGAAATACGTTCAAACTAGTGTTGCTTTGATAGTTGTACTATTTGCAACACGCAAGTTAATTTGTATTATTCAATGTCTGTCGAAGTATTAGCTAGAGAAGTATTTGTTTCAATTTAATTTGTTTTGTAGTCTTAGTAAGACTCATTGTTGTAGATTCACGAAATGTTTTCGTATTTTTAAATTTATTATTTAATTTTCTACAACGAACTAAAGGATTTTAATACATTTTATTATTCAATTATGCTCTTAGTGGGTATTTTCCTTAATCCCGAACGTAATTATTTCCGTAGAATTCAGTAATCCACCTCAGGTATAAATTCAGACCTTCAGTCGGTTATATTTCATTATTGTGTCAGTTGCCGTACATATCTGAGTAAGTTATTTATATTTCATTATATTTTTATTTTAGTAAACGTTTTTATTTATATTTGAAATCAATTTTATAATAAAGCTGTACTGAAGAGATCGAGAGATCGAAACACGTGTCTGCAGATGGTTATAAATTGAGTATTGAATTATTTAATTGCTTTTACTAATTTATTTTAATTACATCAACTTAAATTAATTTTTTGTTCCAAATTTATCATAATATAGTCACTCACAAATTATTTAACGTACATTAAATCATTTTTAGTTCATTTTACAGAAAGAAATACGTTCAAACTAGTGTTGCTTTGATAGTTGTACTATTTGTAACACGCAAATTAATTTGTATTATTCAATGTCTGTCGAAGTATTAGCTAGAGAAGTAGTTGTTTCAAATTAATTTGTTTTGTAGTCTTAGTAAGACTCATTGTTGTAGATTCACGAAATGTTTTCGTATTTTTAAATTTATTATTTAATTTTCTACAACGAACTAAAGGATTTTAATACATTTTATTATTCAATTATGCTCTTAGTGGGCATTTTCCTTAATCCCGAACGTAATTATTTCCGTAGAATTCAGTAATCCACCTCAGGTATAAATTCAGTCCCTCAGTCGGTTATATTTCATTATTGTGTCAGTTGCCGTACATATCTGAGTAAGTTATTTATATTTCATTATATTTTTATTTTAGTAAACGTTTTTATTTATATTTGAAATCAATTTTATAATAAAGCTGTACTGAAGAGATCGAGAGATCGAAACACGTGTCTGCAGATGGTTATAAATTGAGTATTGAATTATTTAATTGCTTTTACTAATTTATTTTAATTACATCAACTTAAATTAATTTTTAGTTCCAAATTTATCATAATATAGTCACTCACAAATTATTTAACGTACATTAAATCATTTTTAGTTCATTTTACAGAAAGAAATACGTTCAAACTAGTGTTGCTTTGATAGTTGTACTATTTGTAACACGCAAATTAATTTGTATTATTCAATGTCTGTCGAAGTATTAGCTAGAGAAGTAGTTGTTTCAAATTAATTTGTTTTGTAGTCTTAGTAAGACTTATTGTTGTAGACTCACGAAATGTTTTCGTATTTTTAAATTTATTATTTAATTTTCTACAACGAACTAAAGGATTTTAATACATTTTATTATTTAATATTTTTAGTTTACAAAATGTCAATGAATTTAGAATATCTTGTAGTATTTTTCCGATAGTTCCGTAAAGTAATATTAATTGGTTATAAAGGTCCTTCGCAAACAGGACGTGCTGATGGTCAATGTCTTCTCTTAGTATAGTATATAATTGCATGTTTCTATCTTGATTAGAAATTAAAAACACTTGGTTTGTTTCACAGAATATTTATTATTTTTTCTCTTCGACTAGTTTCGACAAAATGTCATTATCAAGGAGTAATGAATAATGTACAAAAGGTTACACAAATATATATATGGATTACAAATTCAGGTAATAAGGGCCGTCATAATCGGGGACTTCCAAATCTCTTCAATATTGTTAGTTATTTGTTTGCCGCTAATTATGGCCTTATTTATCTCTAATCCCTCTCTGTAATTAAGATGCCGACCTTTATTACCTGAGTACAATATTTTTAAATTGTTATTTTGGAAAAATTGGTTATTTTCTATGAGAATTTAGTTTATTAAATTCATCATATATTGGCTTTAAATCATAAATATGTACGAATACGTGTTTACTTTTCTCTAGCTTCGCATTTCCTAAATTTATCGGTAATATACCGGCATTAAAAGTTATGTTCTTTATTTCGAACCCTAATATTTGTGCTATAAACAGCAATCTGGAATAAATAATTTGAATTAGTTTTCGTTAATATAAATTTTAACTTGAATATTCGAATTTCCGAATAGGTAATTTATCATTTGTTTAACAATATTGTATTCTAATTTATCAAGACCACAACCTAGTTTTGGTATAGCTAATTTTTTAATATTATTATCTGAACAAAATTTCTTTAAGGTGAGAAGGGTTCTAAAAAGGTTTTTGTGTGTGGGTTTATCAAAATATCTTTGTTTAGTAATTAAATATATAATAAATTTATTATTGTCTTTAAGAAAAAATAATGAAGTGACTTGGGTTTTTTGTTTAATTAATTCTTTCTACCGAATTAATTTTTAAACTCTAACGCTATTCCAGCACTCATCTTTAAATCTTGGCTTACACAGTGAGCCAATGAAAAATCTTTTGGGGCATTAAAAATACTATCATATATTTCTGTAATATTATCGTTTATTTCATTGTCATTGTTTGGGTCAAAGTATTTTTTAAAACTATCAAAATTTAATATTTCTTCTGTATTTTGTCGAGTTACCCTGGGCCTTTTTATGTTTGAAATATGAATTTTTTCGACCTGGTTGTGATGTCTTTGTTCAATTTCTGCGGTTTTATGGTCTGGATTAATGGTTTTTAATTTTTCCTTTTTATACTTATCCTTAGTTTTGGATTGTTTCTGTTTATTTTTTACATAAATAGTTCCGGAAATATTTGGGACATCTTCTCGTGTTTCATTGCGTTTCTCAGTGGATTTAGTTTTGGTTTTATTAATGTTTCCGTTAATTTTTTCATAAAAGACTTTAACTTTGTTTCTGTGATTCTCAACGTAACTATTTGTAATAAAATTTTCAAGATTAAAATCTAAAAGTGAATTGTTGTCGATATGACCAGAAATGATTTCTTGGGGTTTGAATTTTGTGATCGAGTGGATCGAATTATTATATGCCAATATCGCGTATAGTATTTTAGTTTCGATTGGTTCCTTTTTAAAAATTGATTGGTTGTTTAGAAGCCTGATATTTTCGATTATGGTAGAGTGAACCCTTTCTACAACTCCATTAGATTCTGGATGAATCTTATTTTAAGTTCAAAATGTACTGAAATTAATCCACGAAAAGCTATTCGCATTGGGAAACCATCTGATAAACCTAGACCCATTAAACTGATTTTTCAATCACGTGAAGCAGCCGTCACAGTATTTAAAGCAGCAAAAGCAGTTGATACCGGTAAAATACGATTTTCTAATGACAGAACAAAACTTCAGCGTGAACATCTTGCGTCATTAAAACAAGAATTAGAAAAGCGTAGAGATATGGGTGAACGAAACTTATCAATTAAATATTTAAAAGGGGTCCCGTCAATAATACAAACTAATTTAAACACCAATTCAAAAAACTAAAATTCTATTTTCAAAATGTTGGTGGGATTCGTTCTAAAATTTTTAATTTAAATTTAAATATTAACTTAACAGATTATGATGTTATAATGATAGTGGAAACATGGCTAGATTTGTCGGTATCTGATAATGAACTTGGTCTTCGTGATTTTACTTTGTATAGACGCGATCGATGTGATAATATTAAGTCACGTGGTGGTGGTGTTTTAATTGCGGTCCGCTCAAACTTAAATAGCAGTATTGTGAATGTACCATCCAATCTTGAGAATATATTTGTTAAAGTGGGTAGTGACTTAATATTATCATCGGTTTATATTCCTCCAGGATTAGATTCTACGTTTTATATCGATTATTGTTCTTCAGTTAATTACATTTGCAATTTGTATCCTAATTTTAAGTTTATTTTTTGTGGTGACTTTAATTTACCGCGAGCATTGTGGAGTTATGATTGTAAGAGTATTTTATCGTCTGCTAATAATTGTACATATGCTCAAATTTTAGCAGAATCGTTTGAGTTTCATAACCTTCGACAAGTTAATGATGTTCCTAATAATCGTGGCGTATATCTTGATTTAGTTTTCTCTAATGTATCTAACATTACCGTATCTAAATCAGATGATCCTCTTTTTAAAGACAGTTTTCACCACGTGCCTTATACGTTATCTGTTAATACCTGCGATAACCAAGATTCTTTATATTATAGTGATATTGTTTATAACTTTAAAGCTGCTGATTATTCTAGTATTAATGCATTTTTATCCAATATATCATGGCAGGAATATCTTGAACATGATGATATTAATGTTATTGTGGATAAATTTTATTATGTATGTATGTATGCCATAGAAAAGTTTGTACCAATTAAAATTGTCAAGTCATCGTCGTATCCAAAATGGTTTAATTCTCGGCTAATAAAATTAATTAAATTAAAAAAGAAAGCTCATATCCAATACAAATATAGTGGTAATTTTTCAGATTATGAACAATTTAAATCCCTTCGATCTCAATGTAAAATTCTAAGTGAAGAACTATATTCAGATTATATGGCGAAAATAGAATCTAGCATTTGCACCAACACTAATTCATTCTGGAATTACGTAAATGAGTCGAGGAAAACATTAGGCTTTCCGAAATCAATGTACTATAAAGATATATCTTGCAATTCGGGGGAAAGCTGTGTTAACTTATTTGCTAAACATTTTTCAAGTGTGTATATTAATGATGATATTCAATCAAATAACCCAATTCCGAAATTTTCCTACTCTGACTCAGTTAACCTATGTAATTTTAAAATTGATAGTGCTAATATCTTTGAAGCAATAAACTCTTTACCTGATTCACTCAATTCTGGACCTGATGGTATACCAAATTTCTTTGTAAAACGTTGTATTTTTTCACTATGTTCACCTTTAAACAAAATTTTTAACGTTTCTCTACAAAAAAGTGAATTTCCTTTAATCTGGAAAACTAGTTTTATTCAACCTATATTTAAAAATGGTAGTAGAAGTAACATCGAAGACTATAGAGCTATTTCAATTCAATCCACTTTTCCGAAATTATTTGATAAACTCATTACAGATCAATTAATTTTTTCATGTAAAAGCATTATTTGTAACGAGCAACACGGTTTTTACGACGGAAGATCTACTGTTTCAAACTTGCTTGTTTATCAGTCTTATATTATTAATGCTCTTGATAAAAATAGCCAAGTGGATGCAGTGTATACAGATTTCTCCAAAGCTTTCGATCGTGTCTCTCATAATATTTTAGTGAACAAATTACGCGCGATGGGCTTTGGTGACTGTATAACGAAATGGATTCGTAGTTTTTTAACTGATAGACAACAATTTGTAAAAATTAACAATTTCATCTCTGAACCAATATCAGTGTTTTCTGGTGTTCCACAAGGGTCACATTGTGGCCCAGTGTTATTTTTATTATTCATTAATGATATTAGTACATATGTAAAGCATTGCCGATTTTTATTGTTTGCAGATGACCTTAAAATATTTCGCACGGTAAACTCCACCTTTGACTCAGCGTACTTGCAATGTGATTTGGACAATATTTTTAAATGGTGTTCGGATAATAATCTTTATTTTAATTATAATAAATGCATGTCAATCTCGTTTGGAAGGAGTCGCATGACTAAAAATATTTATTCAATCGATGGTCATATATTACCATCTGTTAAACAGGTCAAAGATCTAGGTGTGTTATTTGACTCCAATCTTTCCTTTTCTAAACACATTGACTGCATTTGCTCGAAAGCTTTACAGACGCTTGGCTTCATTAATCGATTTGGTAGAAACTTTTCAATTCGTACACAAAAAATACTATATACATCCTTAGTAAGACCTCAAGTTGAATATGCTTCTTGTATTTGGTCCCCATCATACAATAATAAGATTTACCAGATAGAACGTGTTCAAAATAAATTTTTAATGTCAATTTCTTTCAAAAGTGGAATTAATAGAATTGAATATAGTCGCAGCAGTATGCTTGCTTCTCTAAAGCTACCATCCTTACGTGATAGGCGAATACATGCAGATTTGTGTATACTTTTTAAATTAGTAAATGGTTTAATAAATTGTAATGAACTTCTTGCATCTTTAAATTTCAACATACCTTTTAGGACAAGAAGCTGTTTAATTTTTAAGGAATCTTTTTATAAAACAAATTTTTGTAGAAATAGTGCATTTTGTAGAATGATTAGGGTATGTAACCTTGTTTGTGTGTCTCCAAATTTTATGTTGTATGGCACCTCTTATAGTAAGTTTAAGCGCCATCTTAAATATATTGATCCAGCACTATATACTGTTTATATTTAATGATACTTTGACTTTATGAATATAATTTTTGTTTGATTGTTATTTCTCACTCTATGTATTGTGTAATCATTTCTTATTTTGTAATTTAGGGTTGTTATTTAGTTATTATATAATGCAATATTTTGTTTCTTTATCGTACATATTTATATTATAGTTTTCTTGTAAAATGGTAAATTTCCGTCAATAAAGTTATTATTATTATTATTATTAAATTATTAGCTATTTCAATTGCCTGATATGAACTCAATTTATATAATTGGGTATACTTAGAAAATGAATTTATAATTGTAAGAAATTTGGTGTTTTCGATAGCAATACAATCAATATGGACCGTTTCAAATGGTTTATTTGCTACTGGTGTATTATTAAATTTTAATTTTAGAGGTCTTCGTTCATATTTTGACACAAGACAGACTTCACATTCGTTAATATATTTTTGAATTGTACGCCTCATATTAGGCCAATAATAGAGTCTTTTTAATTTAGCTTCTGTTTCATCTATTCCTCTGTGATTCGTTTTGCCTTCATGATAGTTTTGGATAGTTTCCAAAATATCATCATTGTTTTCTATATCAGTTAGTAATTGTGTGCATTTAGTCATTTTGATTGCTGAATTTTTAAAATATTTTTGGATGATGTTACTGAATTTTTCATAAATTGGATCCTTAAAGAAAATATAATAATTGACATTGGGTGTTATGTATTCTTTAACAAAATTAATTAGTTCTTGTTCAAAATTTGACTTTGAAAACTGTACATGGATTCTTATCTTACTATTATTGAATAGGTTATTTATTTTAAGTGCCGAAGGTGAATGATTTACCTCTGAAATAATGAGTTGATTATCGCCTAGGTTAACGGGTTTATCCGCTATGGGGATTTCTACGATTGGATGTTCTAGTTTCGAATGGATGGTTGCTCCATCATCTTCTTCGTCAATAAAATCTACATTTGTGTTTTCGGGTGGCTCAACTATCATTGATGCTTTTTCCATATCTTCAAAATTCTTTAAGTAATCTTTTAAATTATTTGAATACTCTTCGTTAATATTAATTTCTATTCTTGACAGTGCGTCTGCATTTTTATTTAGTTTACCTTTCTTATAAATGATTGAGTAGTCATATTCTGAAAGTTTGGGTCTCCATCTAACTAGCTTCGAATTAGGTTCTTTAATTGACATGAGCCACTGAAGGGGTTTATGGTCGGTAACAATTTGGAATTTGCGTCCAAAAAGGTAGGGACGAAAATATTTGACTGCCCAAACAATTGCGAGTAATTCTTTCTCGATAGTGGAGTAACGAGTTTCCGATTCGTTGAGAGTTCTACTGGCATACGCGATGGGTAGATCCGACCCAATAATACCTTGAGAGAGAACTGCACCTACTGCTTGATTACTAGCATCAGTCGTAAGAATAAATGGTTTAGAAAAGTCTGGGTATTGTAGGAGGGGTTGATTTGTCAAAATATTTTTGTATAAATCGAAACAGTTTTGATAGTCAGGATCATTAGGATTAATGATCGAATTTTTTTTAAACATTTTGTTAAAGGTTTTGTTAAGTCAGCAAAATTCTTAATACATTTCCTGTAGTAGCCTAAGAGTCCAAGGAATACTTTTATTTGTCTAGTAGTCTTAGGAATGGGATAATTTTGTATAGCAATTATTTTGTCTGGATTTGGTCTAACACCTTCTGGTGTAACTACATGTCCTAATTAAGCAACTTCTTTTTTTAAAAATTCCGATTTATCAAGTTGAATTTTGAGGTTTGCCTCCCTCAATCTATTAAATACTTCTTTTAATCTAATAACGTGTTCATCAAGGCTAGTGAAGAATATAATAATATCGTCCATGTAGACGAGACAGTAATTATTCTGAATACCCCTCAAAATATTATCCATGACACGTTGGAAGGTAGCTGGGGCATTTTTTAACCCGAAAGGCATCCATAGGAGTTCGTAATGTCCGTTCTCTGTATTGAAAGCAGTTTTGGGAATGTCTTGTTCGTTGATTTCTATCTGGTGAAATCCTGATGCTAGATCAAGTGTTGTGAAGTATTGACACTTGCCCAATTTGTCTAATAGATCATTGATATTTGGTAGGGGATAACGGTCACCTATCGTTTTGTCATTAAGTTTACGATAATCGAAGACGACGCGCCATTTTCGCTGACCCGATGCGTCAAGTTTTTTGGGGACTATCCATATTGGAGATGACCACGGACTATGTGACGGTCTAATTATGTTTTGGCTTAGCATTTCATTAATTTGGCGGTTTACTTCCGCTTTATGAATTTCAGGGTACCGATATGCTTTTGTAAATACCGGTATTTCGTCGGTTGTAACTATGCGGTGTTTAATTTTATTTGTAAAAGTTAAATTATTTTCTTGTAAGTGAAAGATATCTGCATATTGGGAAATTAATTTACTAATTACTTGTTTCTCTTCTGGATTCATATGATCCGTCCTTATTTTGGATAGATCAAATTTTAATTTATTAGCATTGAACATATTAAAATTATTGTATCTTCGTTTATTACTATGATTATTAATAATATTTATTTGTGGAGGCATCACGTCATATCCGCTGACGTGTGACACGTTAAGAGGACGTTCAATCACGACGTCTTTATCAAAGTCTGTATTATTAATTATGCAACATAAGGCTTTGTTATTTTTAACACTTGTAATGCACTCGGGCATTTCTATATCATCTAATTTTATGTTAGGAAGAACGGCCTCGTCGTTTGCAAGATTATTTATCTGTACTTGAACAATCTGCTGACTTCGTGCAGGCACTAATATCCGCTTAGTGTAGTCTGCGTCAACCAGATGTTTGTTATAAAAATTACAGTTATCATATCTATTATTATTTCTAATTAGTTCATTATTATTTAATTCATTATGATTATGTATCATTGGTACATTTTCTTTGTCAAAAATATTAATATTATTCTTAAAACGAAATGGGATTTCAGAATTCGGAGTGATTACCGAATTTCTACGGAAATTAACACATGCGTTTATTTTAGACATATTATATACACCTAATAAGATATCAAATGCTGAATGAAAATAAAACAAATATAATTTAAGTTTTGAAGCAAAATTAGTATTAAATAAGTTTTTTAATGATACAGTTACACTTTGTGTTCCGTTTGAGGTTCCATGTGCGCTGGTTACCTCGAAGGGGTCAGTCTTAATATGTCTTTTAAATAGTTTTTCAGCAATTTGAGGATTAATAAATGAACGAGTACTACCCGAGTCCATTATGATTTTTAAATTATTTTCTGGGTCAACAATATATGGGAGGTTACTATTATTATTAATTATGCCTAAATGATCGATTTTTGTGGTCCCAAGGCTTTTCAGTCTAAAAAAGTACTATCATCGCGGTGATCATTATTGATATCATTATTTGTTCCTTCCAAATTAAATAATTTAGGTTGGTTTGTATAAGTAGTCGATTCTGACATGGGCGTTGGATTTGGTAGCGGAGGTCGAGAATTGAAATTTGAATTTTGATTTGTGTTTGTATTAAAATTGCGATTTTGCGAGTTAAAGGAGGAGAGTGAGAATTGTAGCGCGGTCTTTTAATTGGCATGCGATGATTATTATAATAATTATTAGATGATTGATTAGCGTTAGAATAATTTAATGATAAATAATGATAAATAATAATATATTTATTCGTGTTAAATACAGAAAGTTTACACAAGTAAATATGTGATAGAAAGAACATATTAAAATTTATGTACGTGTGAAGTAAATTTATATAATTGCATATGAAACAGTAAGAACTAATGAGACAGACATAGATATATAAAGTAGCGTGAATTAAAACAATAATAGTTATTTAAGGTACAAGTGTAAAAAGTGATGCTTTATTGCACGAACTGGCGTTTAAAAACACGAGCGAGGAACGAGCGAGTTTTTTTAAAGCCAGGAGTGCAATAAAGAAACTTTTTACATGTGTGCCTTACAAAATTTTATCTTCGATCGTAAAGGATTTCAAAGAATATATTCTTATTACTAATATTTTAATGTCATTTCAATAATTCAATTAATGAAAACACATTTTACCCGCAGTGCGCTAATTAAAGCGTTACTTAGCAACTAGTAAACAAATGTCGGCCGCCATTAATATTTATGGAAAAAATGTTCGCTTTATTTTGTAATCGCTTCGACTTGCATTAAATGAAATCTTCAGAGTTCTTAAATCTGCCATTTGGTTTGTATTATATATTTTATTTATAGTTTATTAGTGATTTGTATCAATTAATAAAAAATTAAGTTTTTCGTCGAAATGTATTCATCTGTCAAATTTGACAATTCTGTGCAATAAAAACAGTTTGACATTACCGTGCAATAAAAACGTAAAAAAGCACTAGTGCTTTAAAAAGCCACTTTTACAATGAAAAATGATGCAAAAAAAGCGTCTACTTTCTGTACGATCGTAGATAAAAGAACAAATTAGTAACATTTGCATAATAACATTTTTAAATAAAATTTCCTTTGATGCGATTGTACAATTATACATATAACATAAATTAATTAATGACTAAATCAATATAAATGAAAAAATAGGATAAGTCAATATAATAAATTAACAAAATACTAATCAGACAGCAAACTAAATAAATAAAATGGAACAGTAAAACATAAATTGGCAGATGTAAATATATAAAATAGAATAAGTTAATGTTGTAAAATAAACAAATAAATACTAATCATACAGTAAAATAAATAATTAAAATTTTACGATAATAATATAAAATAAATAAATAAGTTATCATAAATTAATAAAATCAAATGAATCAAATATAATAAAATAATAAAGAAATACTAATCACGTAATAAAATTAATTTAAAATCACACATTAAAATCTTGAAATCTATTGGATAAGCATTCTTGGATATTGTAGAAGGCTTTATTTTGTAAGTACATTTTTATTTGTTTATTAAACACGGTTTCAGTGCACGATTTTAATTTAGTGGGGAGGTGATTGTATAGTTTCGGCCCATAATAGTTTATGCCATTTCTGCATTTATAAATCCGTTGCTGTTTTGGACAAATATTAATGTTGTTACGTGTCTGATAAGTGTGTATGTCATTATGGGTTCTGTACAGGTCAATGTGCTTTCGGACATATTTGAGACATTCCATAATATAGATACATGGCAATGTTAAGATATGTAGGTCTATAAACGACTCCTTGCAATCCTCACGGTACCTTATGTTTGAAACAACTCGAATTGCTCGTCGTTGTAGACTAAACAGACGATTTATTATAGAGGAATGACCCCAAGTTAAGATACCGTATGAAATTTGACTATGAAAGAGTGAAAAGTATGCCGTTTTCACTGCTTTTTGAGGTAATGAGTTTGTAAGACTCCGCAATAAAAAAATTATACGACACAGTTTTACAGAGATATAATCTCCGTGTGAATGCCAATCTAATTTAGAATCTAAATTTATGCCTAAGAATTTAGTTGAGGCATATTGAGAATTTTTGGTTTTTAATGTGAATAAAACTTTTATAGTTTAATCGGTGTTGATTGTCAGTTTATTTGAATTAAACCATTTTAGTACTAAATCATTGGCCTCGTCGCTCTTTGTCTTAACGGACTGGAAGTTTTCGGATGTACTGATACACGTAGTATCATCGGCGTATAACAGAATTTAAGAACTGTTTATTTGTAAGGTAAGGTCATTGATGTAGAGCAGAAACAGCAGTGGTCCTAGAATTGATCCCTGAGGTACCCCATAAGTCATATTTACCCCCGGGGCAAACATCCTTTAAAGAGTACATGCTGTTGTCTGTTTCGTAAATAGGAGTTGATTAGTCGACAAGTAGTAGGATGAAAATTGTAACAGTAAAGCTTTCGTAGAAGAATATCATGAGGCATGCAATCAAACGCCTTACTGAGGTCAAAGAAGGATGCTAAAGTGTATGATCTAGAATTGAAGCCTTCTAGAATCTCTTCAACTAAGGCGTTGATTGCATCGGTAGTTGATAGACCTCTACGGAAGCCAAACTGACTACAATTTAGTATGGCTTGGTCTTCACAAAAATCTACAATTTGTTTAAACAATATTTTTTCTAAAACCTTGGAAATAATTGGTAGTAGAGCAATGGGTCTATAGTTGTTTATGTCTGATACATTACCTTTTTTTAAATGTGGGATAATGCAACCAACTTTTAGACAACTTGGAAAAGTAGCGGACTCTATACATTCATTAATTAACTTAGTGAGCGGTAGAACTATTACATCAATAATGTTTTTAAGCAGGTTTGTCGACATACCATAGATGTCTCGGGCTTGTGAACACTTTAATGTTCCTACTATATCTCTAACCTTTATAGGACTGACTGTACATAATTTGAAGTAGGTTTTGGTGTTTCTAGGATAACTATTTAATAGTTGTATGGGGTCATCGTTGGAGTGAGGTATATTTCTTGAAAGTTCTTCGGCAATAGAACTAAAAGACATATTAAAATCCTTAGAAGTTATATCTCAGTTTTCATCACAGTTTGTTTTCTTTTTCCGAATTAAAGACCATAATGCTTTCGGGCTGTTGTTTGATTTATTAATGAAATTCTCATTTGCAGTTATCTTCGCATTTTTTAGAGCAAGACTGTATTGTTTTTTATAATGTAGATAATTTGCTTTTAAATCCGGAAATCTAATGCTTGCTTCTCTCATTAATGACAAAGTTTCCCTCATCTGTTTTAGAGAATTATTAAACCAATTTATTTTATTGTTATTAGAATAACAGACAGATTTTTCAGGGAAGCTTTCAAAAAAATATTTCTGAATGATATTAATAAATTTATCAAATTTTTGTTCGATATTACTACTTTTTAAACTAATAAAACTAAAATCAGTATCATTTAGTAAATTAAAAAAAATAATTTTCCCCGATTCTGTTATTGGTCTTACAATTTT
Organism: Ontholestes murinus; assembly: GCA_963969525.1. Lineage (NCBI taxonomy): Eukaryota > Metazoa > Arthropoda > Insecta > Coleoptera > Staphylinidae > Ontholestes > Ontholestes murinus. Next base: position 11,692 of record CAXAKX010000528.1, on the reverse strand, counting down.
AGTTCTTACTTCACTTATTACCTCTTTCGTGTTGTACTTTATGTGGAGTCCAATATGATCTGACAGTTCTGAATCAAGTGGATCAATTGATAATTCTCTTACGTTAGAAAACACATTGTCCAAACAGTTATCTTTTCTTGTACTAAAGTTGATTTTAATATATAACCCAAATGATGATAAAATATCACAGAGGTGTATTGCTCGATAATCATCGCTATGAAATTTTACATTAAAGTCCCCAATAATAATTATAGGTTTTTCAATGTTTACGCTATCCAATAGATTTCCTAAGCCTAGAATAAAATTATTAAAATTGTCAGTGGGCGAACGATACACAGTAATTAAAATTAAATTGGGCTGTAGTAGCAATGTTGCTGCTAATTCACAGTCCTTTTCTTGTGATATCGTGTTAGAGTGTTCGTACGTTTTGAAAGATACGTTATCCTTAAATAATTGCAGGACGCCTCCGTGCAGGTATTTTTTTCTGGAGAAGTGTGATCCAACTGTTAAATTTCTTATGCGTAGGTAGTCCACTTCTTTTTCTTGCAGCCAATGTTCGCACAAACAAATCACATCAAATACATCATTACTGTATTTGAGAAATGATTCAAATTCATTTGTTTTACTACGTATACTTTGTATGTTAGTGTAATAAATATTCAGCGTTGATTTTTTATCGGGATGACCCTCAATATTATTAAGTTTCTGCTGAGCCTCGGGCGGCCCGTCTAAAAATATATCTACTAATCGTTACTCCTTCCGGCCAATTGTTAGTATCCATCATATTATTATAAAATTTAAAATCAATGCCGATAATTTGGGGATTGTCCAAATACTTGTCTATTTGTGGGGAGATTCTGAGGAGGCTGTTACCTAAATTGTAAGTTAATAGGTTGTCTCGGAAAATTAAAATTTGATTGTTGATGTTGTCTATTATTATAATTAAATTTATTTTGTGGGTAGTTATAACGATGTTGGTTTTGGAAGTTAGTTTGATTTGATTGTGGAGCATTATATAATGTGCTCTGGAAATTTTCCTCTTCAATAACATAATTAATTGCCTCTTCTAACGAGTCTGGGTTTCTTAATCGAACAATGCTCTGAATATTACCGCGAAGTCCGCGAATAAATGTTTTTAAAGCAAGCTCATCATAATTATGTAGGTGTATGCGTTTTGTGGCGTCTGACATTTCTAACGCCGATAAAGAATTAATTTTGCTAGCGAGTTTACTTTTCAATATTTGCAAACGTTCTCCAAAATCAATAATTTTTTCGTTTTTGTTAGGTCTTAAATTTATTAGTTCTTGAACCAGGCAATCATAATTCCTTAGGTCGCCGAATCTCTGTCGGAGATAATTTTTAATTTGTTGCCACGAGTTTAATTCTGTTCGCGACCCAATCGCGAATAATTCACGATCTCTGAGTTTGCTTATGATAGCATTTATTAAATAATTATTAAATTGTTGATTGTTAAAAGGTCTGAATTGCTCTAAAACCGCTTCACATCGAGAGATAAATATTTCTGTTAATTCGTTTCGCCCGTCGAATAGGAGGAGTTAAGTCTAAATCCGATTCTGAAACCGATTCGCGATTCAACATGTAACAATAATAAAGCCTCGAAAAAAACTTGTGCTTACCAAACGTAGATCACACGGTCCATCCGCCTCTGGTATTCGTCCGGGGGTAAGGATCTGGTGATGAGATGTTCCGCCTCGCCGCCCTCAGAGCTGTATCTTCGATTTTTGGAAGACTCCTTGGTGCTGTCCGATGTGGAACTGTTGCGACTCCCAATTAATTGTTGAGACAAAGGGAAAATTGGTGTCGACTCTGAGGTCCACTCAGGGTTGATACGTTTTCCTCGGGAATCCTACCGACTGCGCCAGTTATAGTTTTGGTGTTGGCAAACACGTTTTTAAAAAGGGTTGATTTTTATTGTTATACAACGTTACTACACGAATGGATTCAGATTTAACGGATGCGACTAACTCTAAGTAACTACTATTATGAATACTGGATTACGAATGCTGTCTTATGATCTAATTACTCTTATTTATAACATAATTCTAAATACTAAGCATAAAAAATGTGTGGGCGTAATAAGTGCGCATTAAGAAACAATATAGATATTATAAGAATAAATCTATTGTTAATTAATAATAAAAGTCCTTGTGTAGCCGCCAGGTTACTTATATATACATATATTTTTGATATATTAACGTGTATTGACATCTGTCGATGAATATGCTGAATTAATTAATTAATTTTTGTTGGAAAATTTTCAACGCTATTAGCACAAAAATTAATTCATTTATATATATATATATATATATATATATAATTATATCCCGCACGTGTCATCCACGGAGCCGAATAAGCAGATTCCAGGGCAGCTGCGCCGCATCTTATCATGCATTTTTCCAAACGCTACATTTTGCGCTCCCACAATTAAAACAGTATAATTCTGGTTCTTGAAAAGTAAACATGTTGTAATCCATTAGGGAATAGAAAAATATATCTTTTTTAAAAACATAATTCACAATTTGTGAACCTTAACTGGCGCTGCGAACAGGATTTTTGCGACTGGATGTGTTAACCTATCGACGGGATCGACCCACTGCAAGTGATTTCTATCCCTGGGGGAGCTGCAAGTCCAGGTGGCTTTCAAGTCTTCGCGCGAAAGAAAACCCGACGACGAGTCCAGAGGAGAAGATACATTTAGGGATTCACTCACCATAAGATGCAAATCCTAGTGCTGTAAGTCCTTTGTTTTCTTTATCCTTAAAACTGGTAATTGCTTTAGATTTTAATTAATGATTCATTCAAATCCGGAAAGTGAAAAAAGTGAGATAGAAATAATTGCCGACGATTCAGAGATTTTATCATTAGGAACACAAATAACTGATAATTATAAAATTAAATCAAACATAATACGCGAATCTAAACTTAATTCACCAAAAATGATCCCATCCGAAAATTTAATTACAGACAGAAGTGAAATCAATTTATTGATGCACGCTATCCCAGAATACTCACCTGGCCAAAATTTGTCAGTCGTTATTAGTGAAGTTGATAATTTGCATAAACATTTAGAACGTAGATTATCACCCGATTTAGCTTATGCAGTTAGTTTTTCGGTCAGATCCAAAATGAAAGGTGAAGCTAGAGATTTTATTGCTTATCAAAACGCATTTGAATGGAATGACATTCGAAATGCCATATTACAAAAATACGGAGATCAAAGAAGTGAGGAATTGCTAGAATGGTCCTTAAGACAATGCGTTCAACAAAAACATGAAACGTACTTAAATTATTACAGTAGGTTATTGAAAAAATACAATGATTTAATGCAACATATTACTTTAAACATAACCGATCAGAATTATTTAAACTACAAGAAAATAGATTATAATAAATTAGCACTAAAAACATTTCAAATAGGTCTACTAGAACCGTACAGAATTTATATAAGTAACTTTCAATTAAATACTATTGAGGATTGTTTAAATAAATGTAGATTTTTTGATAATAGAAGACCATAATGGGATTACTGTGAATTTATTCGAAAAACAACAGAAACCAACAAAAAGATTCCTAAATTTACACCCGTTTCTCAAAATCGATCTCAACAGTCCCGATACAATCAAAATCAATTCTCTAATAATAACAATAATTTTTCTCGACCACAGTACGCTCAATATTCACAACATCGACCTATTCAAAATCAACAACAAAATTTCCAACCTAGACAATTTCAAGGATCAATAGATAAACCCTTGCCACAACAAAATAAATTTTTCACAAACAAACAAGTTTTTGGTACACAGGCTGCATCAGGCATGTCTAGAATAAATAAACCAACTTCAATGTCTGTCCAAACTAAAATACAAAGTCATCAAACGCCAAATTATTCAAGACCAAAACAACAGGTAATTGTCGAAGAGATATATAACGTAGAAACGAATCCTTCTGAAAATTATGAAGACGAATCTCAATTTTTAGACACATTAAACGATGAATTAGAAATACACGACGAAAAAAATTATGAATCAAAAAATTTTCGTATACCGGCCTCTCCGATAGAAACATCAGGAACGTAGATTTAAATTCCATTAAAATTAAATCAAAATTACCTTTCATTTATTTCCAGATTTAGATTTAACCATTTTAGTAGATTCAGGTGCAACAAATTCTGTAATAAATTCGAAACCCGCTTGCAAAAAATTCTCACAATATTTTTATGAAAAACCATTTACTGTTTCTGGTTTAGGAAATCAAATTAATTGTAAAGATAATTTAAAATTCCCAATTCTTTGTGAATTTGGTATATCATCCGATATACACTTACACGTAGTTGATTGGCATAAAAAATTCGACGCTCTAATAGGTAGCTCTGATTTAGAAAAATTAAATGCGACCATAAACTATAAGAATAATACTTCTCCACAGAAAATTAACGAAAAAAATTATGTAAAGATTCCCGTTACACTAAACAACGGCGAAGTTATAGGTTATAGGTTAAGTAGGGTCTTAGTGAGGTGTGTTAGCCTCTCGTGAACTGCGACCTAACAGATCTATTGTTCTACCCTTAACCAATCACTTCCCAAGCAGTCCCACGTCCACCATGAACCTGGTAATGAATCTTGGGGGTGATAATGCTCACTTCTTCGGGGGATAATCGGTCCCTGCCGAAGTGTGAAAGACGCTTGTGAGCAATCGCGACACAAGTGCATAGTATGTGCTCGGTAGTTTCATCTGCCGAATCACACAATCTGCAGTTTCCACTTTCCTCTTTTCCCATTTTCCGCAAATGGTATCGGAGGGCACAATGCCCTGTCATGAGTCCGGTGAAAGTTCTTAGCTCGTTCCTTGTGAGTTCAAGCACCTTGTGGCTGTGATCGAGTTTCAGGAGTCGTTTTGATTGACGTAGACCTGGTACATTGTTCCAATACTTACGTCTTCTGTCCTCTTCCCATTTTTGCACCACCTCTCTTCTATGCGCCATGGGGAGTCCACAAAACGGCTCTGGTCCTATAGGAGTGGCATTTGCACCTCTTTTTGCGAGTTCATCGGCCACTTCGTTGCCTTTAATATCCCCGTGCCCTGGGACCCACATGAGGGTCAACAAGTTGTTCTTCGCCAGTTGCGAGAGGGATCTTCGACATTCCCAGACAGTCCGTGAGCCGTGACTGTAGGCTCGAATGGCCTTTAATGCGGCTTGGCTGTCTGAGCAGATGTATATATGCGCGCCATTTAGGTGCCTATCCAAGCATTCTCTGGCGCACATATCAATTGCAATCGTTTCTGCTTGCAAAATCGTGGGCGTCGTGCCCAGAGCCATGAAGCTCCTGTGGTTTTGGTTAGGCCCATAAATGCCTATTCCAGTACCTCTCGTATTCTTGGCACCATCCGTGTACCAGGCTGATATCCCTCGTCCAAACTCCTTGACTCTCATCAAAGCCGTTTTGGGGTCTTCGATCGACACCTTAAACGGTAATTCGAATTCGAGCTTCCTGGACATAATGTCCGTCGGTTTGGACAGAAGGGCCGGGTCGATTTGCTGCAGTATTTCTAAGTGTCCTGTCCAGTCCCCCGGCAGTAACGGTGAAGTTATTATTCCACCAACAAAATTATCTGAAGAATATTTTATCCCAGAGTGCCTTGCTGTTTCAAAAAATGGCTTTTGTATGTTACCTTTAGATGAGATATTAGAAGTAAATTTAAACTGTAATGAACGTATCGACGTCACCCCTTTTTTAAATCACGAAATTAATGAACCCCCTAAGACCCAAAACCAACAAATCAACATTTCAAATTTAATAAGAACACAACACCTAAATTTAGAAGAAAAACGCGAGATTGCTCGAATTTGTAAACAATAAACACGAAATACGAACTAAGACAGACGAACCAATTTATGTAAAATCTTTTCGACACCCTCACGGTATGAAACAAGAAATTGATAATCAAATTCAAAAACAATTAAATGATAAAATAATTAGACGCTCCATTTCGCCCTACGGTGCACCCGTATGGATTGTTCCGAAAAAGACGGATGCCTCCGGGAAGAAAAATTTAGAATGGGAAAGGACATTACGAATATCTAAGAATGCCCTTCGGCTTAAAGAATGCTAGCACATTTCAACGTGTTATGGACAACGTCCTTCGAAAATTCTTACATGTATTTTGTTGACATGATGACATCGTCATCTTTTCAAAATCCCTACAAGATCACATTAATCATCTTAAATTAATCTTCTGCAAAATGAGAGAATTTAATCTAAAGATACAACTCGATAAGTGTGAATTTCTAAGAAAGGAAGTATCCGTTTTAGGCCATGTTATCACACCAGATGGTAGTAAACCTAACCCATCAAAAACAGAATCTGTAACAAACTACCCATTACCAAAAACGATCAAAGAAATTAAGTCATTCTTAGTATTAACAGGTTATTATCGAAAAGTCATCTGTAATTATTCCAAAGTCGTATCCCCATTAACTAAGTGTTTGAAAACAGGTTCCAAAATCAATATTTCAGATCCAGAATATATTCAAGCTTTTGAATTATGCAAAGAACTACTTTGTAATGCACCAATTCTTGCATATCCTGACTTTAATAAACAATTTAAATTAACGACCGATGCCTCAAATGTATCAATAGGAGGAGTTTTATCTCAATTAAACCGACCCATTGCTTATTACTAGAGAGCGGATTTCTAGCATTATGCTTATCCATAATATTAATAGCATCGAAAAAATTTCTAAATATCTATACGAATCTTGAAGAATGTGATTACTTAGCGCTAAGTTTTTTTTGCTTTTTTGCTTATTTTGACTTTTTGTGCTTATTTTGACTTTTTGTGCTTTTTTTTAGATTCTGATGCTTATTTAGAACATTTTCTTTAAATTAAAATTAATTAATTAAATTAATGTGCTAATATAGAGAATTTTCGTAAAAATCTGTATCCCATCATTTATATATTATATTTGTATTACATATTTTCTTCGTGTCTTTTCACAATATAATTGTTTAAAATCTTTATAATATGATACAATAATTATAATGAATTTTATTATTAATAAATATTAGTATAAATTACCAATTTACAATGGATTCGTAGATATAATAGACCGTCTCATTATTCAGATAAGACAGACAAACGCTTCATAGGAATCACACCTATTATATTCCGGATGTAAACGTCGTTAAACTAAGTCCAAATAAATGTAAACAAATTTAAGTGATAGCTGATAATGAGGTGTTCTACAACCGTATCAATTTTTTACTCTCGGCAAAAATACGGGTGGGACGACTGGCGCATATTTATCGTTTTCGTTAATTTCCATATTCAAACTCGCATTCATAAACCGTACTATTGAATTGACATTCCAAAAACTTTGCTAATTTATCAAAAATTTCTATATGCGTGAATAGTATTAACCTGGGGAATCACAGATAATTAACATTATATAATTCACATGTATATTTAATCCATAATGCAAAAGGTGAAAATCACAATACAAGAATTAACAGGTGAAAATAATACATTATTTTGTAATGCATGTTTAAAAATAGTAAGTTTTATTTTAGTTCCCAACTGCATCCTAACTAGTCAAGACTTGTATGTAAAATATGTTATAACAACACTACATCAAGAACGTTTGAAAAAGTTCAAAGCTGAACTAAAAAAACAGCACAATTTCACAATCTTTAGCATCATCTTTAACAAACGATAGACAATTTAAATTAAATTTACATTTGTGCAAAATACTTTTACATTCAAATATCCCTTTAAGAAAATTACAAAATAATGCATTTAAATCTTTCTTGGGAAAATATTGTAAAATGCGCATTCCTGAGAAAAAAATATGTAGCTCTTGCGTACTATGAAACCATACAAAAAATTAAACATATTATTAACAATAATTATATGTAATTTGGGGTGGATGAAACCATAGACGCTTGTTTAATTTAATAATAGGAGTTTAACATGAAGACATCCGACCAATAGTATTTTGATATATACAAAAGAATTGAAGAAAACTGATAATAACATTATAGCAAAATTCATAAATGATGGAGTGACAAGCTTATTTTTGCCGTAGACAATACCAAGTTACAAAATTTTACTAATAATGCATTTTGTGCATTGTACAAGTTTAGCACATGGATAGAAACAAATTTCTGAAACTATAAAAATGAAATTTCCATTTGTAGATTTAATTAAATATGGAAAAATAGTTCTTATATTCTTCTGTGAGTGCTATTATTCAAGGAGTGATACATGATATCTCACTGCCCCATAAACCAGTGCTAACAAAATGTGGAACTTAGCTATATATTACGATGTACTATGCGAACAATTTTGAAGAGTTTAATAAGGTTATATACAACTTTCCCGAAACGACAAGCAAATGAGTTCATGACTGTCAAACAGTTCTTAAGAAACAAGAGCTTCCTTCAAAACAATTTAGTTACATAAAATCGCGTTTAAATTTTGTGAGCAACACAATCAAATCTTTATAAAAGCAGATTCAATTTAGAAAATACCTGGACTTATTGGCCAAGAAATCAAAATAATATCGAAAGAAGTATTCGGTGAAAATGAAGGATTTTTAATATAACAATAAATTAAACTTGATTTTGAATGGCAATTTTCAAATGTATCCAGCTATAATTTATAAAAAGAGAAGCTTTTCCACTTTCAAAAATTTATTGAGCGTCAGAAGTAATAATTTTTACAATTAAACCCCTAGAACAACAGTTAATGATCTACTGCTTTCATGAATAGATTTTAGTTATTTTGAAATGTATAAAAAATTACAATTTAATTTTTAATGCATAATATTATAGGTATATTTCGTAAAGAAAGTATTTTAGTTTTAAGCAGAATTTCTATGTAAAACGAGTTGATAAACGTGTAACATATTAAGAAAATATAGTTTTCTTTAGTGCTTTTTTCGTGTTTTTATGCTTTTTTTTCCTGTTTTTATGCTTTTTTAATGCTCTGTACGATGGAAGTTAAAGTTAGAAGAGTTCGATTTTACAATAATTTACAAAAAAGGCAAAGAAAATCAAGTAGCAGACGCTCTGTCTAGAATAGAGATCCATAATACTGAAGACGATAACGAATCCGTAATTGCAAACATCAATGAATTACCCGCTATTAACGACGAAGATATAGAACGTATTATCAATTCCCAAGTAGAAAACCTAAATGAATATTCAGAAATACTCGAAAATTTAGAATCATCATTAATTAACTGTAAAAAGTGGTACTGTACATTCAACCGACGGTGATAACGGCAAAACAATACCAATTTCAGAACAATCTTTAAATATATTTTCTAATCAAATCATTTTTGATATAAAATATAAAATTGCTTTACCAAACCATTTAATAAAAATAACTACAGAGTAACGATCACAGCAAATTCAATCGATCAAGATCTTTTGACGTTCATTAAAGAAACCATAAAACCAAATTCAAACTACGCAATTTATTTCGTTGATAAACAACTTAGACATCCATTCGAAAATCTTTGTAAAAATAATTTTAATGATACTGTTAAATTTTTTATTTGCAACAAACGCTCTATCGACGTTATAAACGACGAACAACAAAAGGATATTATTATGGAATACCACGATTCAAATCGCAATGGCATAACTGAGTCTTACAATCATTTAAAAGAAAAATACTTCTGGCCAAACATGAAACAAACTATAACAGATGTAATAAATAAATGCGAAGTCTATTTACAATCAAAGTATGAAAGACACCCATATAAATTGAAATTTTCAGGACCATTATTAGCTAAAAGACCATTAGATGTTTTACACATAGACACGTTTTCTTTCCAAAATTCAAAATTTCTTACGATCATCGATTTATTCTCTCTATACGGACACATATATTATATAAAAAATGGTACTAGCTTAACAGTTTTAAATAAATTAAGACATTACATCTCTCACCATAATATTCCACAAAGAATAGTGTGTGATTAGGGGCACGAATTTCAAAACAATACTTTCAAAGAATTTTGTAAAATGAATAAAATAGAACTTCACTTTACGACAGTAAATAATCCAAGTTCCAATTCTCGCGTAGAAAGATTTCATTCAACCATATTAGAAAAATTAAGAATTTTAAAACTTAAAAACCCTAACGAAATTCCGTCAAATTTAATGATTTCGGCAGTTTCAATTTATAATCAATCGATTCATTCATCTACTGGATTTTCACCCTTCCACTTACTATACGGTCCTTATAAAAAAAATCCAGAATTCGATTTAGACATGACTGTTTACGAACAATATAACGTGAAAGTGAAAACAAGAAATTTTACCATTTTACGATCAAGTATACCAAAAGAATAAACGATTAGCACAAAACATTTTAGAAAAACGCAACATTTTAGAAAAACGCAACGAAACCACCTAATGTAGAAAATCGCGACATTTACGTAAACCGAAACAAGCCTAGCAAAGTTGACCCCAAATACGAAAAAGTAACAGTTGAAGAACAAGAATCGAATAAGATATTTAGAAAAACTCAAAAATCCAGAAATACTACATCTCATGTTCAAAAACTGAAACGGCTAAGAAAATCATCTTCTTTACAGATTCCTAATTCTGATGACCGAAGTTCCCCACAACCAGGCCCTTCAGGTCAAACCGATTGATAACAACGGCTATTTTCAAGAACATATCGGACCAGTGAAAATTCTTGATCATTACCATAATTTTCTATTTTTTATAAACACAACACAATTAGAAATAGGATTTGAGCAACTACTAGAAACGCTGAAACCTTACAAAACGAAGCCTCTATCGATAAACTAACTCTTGAAATGCATAACAACTTTTATCAAACTGTAAAGAAATAGAATTGTTATTAAGAAAATTCAATTATAAATCTAAAAGAGCATTGGTTAGCATTCTAGGGAAAGCAATCAAATTCATTACCGGAAATCTTGATGAAGACGATCTACATAAAATTAATGACAATTTACAAAAATTACATTACAACCAAAATTCTGAACTAGAGCAAATAAATAAATTAACTACCTTTGCAAATCACTTATCAAAAAGATATTCTTCTGAGTTCTAATGTCAAATATAAATAAAACAAAACTCTTTCTTGAAAATCTAAAATTCATTGAAGATACCAGAACTCTCTTGCAAAATGAGGTATATCAATCAGAACGTTTATTAAAAGCATTACAAATGCTTGAAAGAGCAATCAGAGGCATGGAAACAAATACCCGATTTAGAATTATTAAATGTCGATGAACTTTTAAACGTCCAAAATTACTTATTAAAAATTTACAATCCAACGCAATTATTGCCTATTGACAACACTCACTTAATAAAAATTCTAGAATTATCAAAATTAATTGCAATAGGAACAGATGAAGCAATTACGTTTCTACTCAAAATACCCATCCTGAAACCATTCTCTGCAAATAATTCCCAAATCTATCCTGTACCCAATTACCAAAATATTGCAATCATTCCACCAAAATCATTTTTAATCGAAATCAATGATTTAAATTACTGGACCAATGAGGCCTGCCAAACATTCCATACCATTACCGTGTGTCTCCAACAACCGAAACTAGAAGACTGTACCCCATCGAACATTGACAAGTGCCAAACTACAAAAATTGTTATTGACTATAAAATTG